>JACXGJ010012685.1:0-17463 GCA_016801105.1 Esox niger
GGTTTGTTGGTTTGTTGGTTTGTTGGTTTGTTGGTTTGTTGGTTTGTTGGTTTGTTGGTTTGTTGGTTTGTTGGTTTGTTGGTTTGTTGGTTTGTTGGTTTGTTGGTTTGTTGGTTTGTTGGTTTGTTGGTTTGTTGGTTTGTTGGTTTGTTGGTTTGTTGAAAACATGGAGTACCATCACCCGTTTTGTGTCCTTCCACCAGCCTTGTGACATGTTTGGGATGTTTGTAATTCTGCGAGGTGAAGTGCCATCCAATGAGCATTGAGGCACTTGATGGTCTCTAAGCAGATGAGACATTTCTGTACAATTTAGAATTCACCCTACGGTTGCTGTTAGCAGTTTCATCATCAATGAAGACAAGTGAGCCAGTTCCAGCGGCAGCCATACATTTTAAAAAGAGAAATCATCCAGACCTGTGCAAAATGTCCAAACAACAGTCTGATTCATCTACAAAAATAATGGTATTCATGTTTTTTGTAGCATAGGAGTAATAACCTTACCAAGTGAGAATCACAGCAAACATCTACATTACATTTGGAGTTTTACTCACCAAGCTTATTCAGTTTTAGCTCATTGCTTTCCAATGCCCAGTATTTCTGTAGGCTGGTTATTTCACATAAAAAGGAGTTTTGTATATATTTTTTCTTATTTTTTTAAAAACTTATTTTCCTGGTCACAGGTTCTCTTATCACTCATATAATTTATCAATCATTACCCAGGTGGAGACAGACTGCCACACCATCTGCCTCAAGACATTGGAATCCTTGCAAGTGAGACATTCCTCACCTGCGACAGGTAGTCATTAGGCTTTGAAAGAGATGTGCCTAAATATTGTGTTCTGCATTGTAAAAGCTGAAGGTGTAATTTGTGGACCAGGTTGCAGGAATGTGAATTTGAACCATGTTTTGAATTAAACAATGGCGTTGTTTAGTCCGCCTCTACTGTTAGCATGGTTACTGTTACTGTTTTCCGGCAAGGTTTACCACACCTATTCCCAGGGGCACAGTGGCCTGCACATACAAAGACACACACAACTGGGGCATCCACCTCACACGCACACACACACTAAACAAAATAATCCTGGGATGTGAACACGTCCATTCAGTCGGGCTGTGAACACGTCCATTCAGTCAGCTAGCCTACCCATACACAAAATGTGGTTAAGTAATCTACTATCGATGCATATTTCTTGAAATGACAATAGGCTACACCTAGTCATCCTGGTATTTGATCTTTATCCGATGTCAGATAGGACGTTAGGGGAGTAGGCAACTATTTGTCTACAATCGCTGTAACCTGGCGGTGCATTCAAGGTAAAACATTTAATGGAATTCATCACAATGTTGGAGGACGAAAGGTGTGTTGACTAGCTCTTAGCCCAGGGATAAACAGTCATCATTTCCATTTGTTGCCACTTCTTGGACCTCAGAACAGTGAGATCATTGGTAGCTGATGGCATCGTCATTAAGATAAGAATGCAGGTGTTAATCCCAGTTCATTAAGGAATATTGCATTTAGAAAATGAATCTCTTTCGACCCTAATAATTGTAAAAAGTATTAATGTCCATAATGTCAAAGTAAAAATGTCCATTTACTTTGCCTTTGCACATCATGTCCAATCGATTGAATTTGCCACAGTTCTAGAGAAATCTCAAGGATCATAAAACGACACAGGGTGATCCGGCGAAAGGTGGTGTTCAACTTGGTTTATTCCTGTTTGTCTTATAATGTCTCTTAATAAGAAAGTAATCAAAGTAATCAGATTACATCACTGAGTTGGTGTAATACAAAAGTTACGTTACTGATTAGCATTTTTGACAGATAGCTTTTAACTGTAACAGATTACTTTTCAAAAGTAACCTACCCAACCCTGTGTACAGGGACACGTCCAACATCAATACATGAGGAAATCTGCATCCCTTCAAAACCCTTAGTACGATGCAACAATAAGAAGCCGTGGTTCTTCAGGGCCTCCCTTATGATAAAGAGGAATCCCACCAAGCTCTCAGCTCTGCCAGAGAGGAGGAGCTCAAGAACAGGTATAAATGCCTCTAAAGGGATGCTGCTGATATAAAGCATAAATCACAAATTAGGTTTGCCAAATAAAAGGTTAATGTCAGGCTGAAAAAGCAGCCTTATATTTATTGTAATCTGTGCATACTGAAGCAAGAAGGTAAAGTTCCTGTCTCACTGCCCAGCCAGGTATATTCATGATGTTCACCTACAATGGAAATAACATTAGAATCCAACATTGGGAAGAACACAGTCTGAGTCCCCAAATGGCACCTGATTTCAAGCATAGTGCCCAAGCATAGTGCCCTTCTCATCAGAGACATGTGGGCCCTGGTCAAACGGGAGAGTTAATTAGGGGAACTTTGGAATGTGCCCCTCGACATCATCACAGTTCCAGGAAAGCTGCATTCAAGACAAACACAAAGGACACCAAGGAAGTGTGTCACTGACCATTTCAAAGTTTTCCTATAGTTCCGTGAAACTGGAGGACACTCTATTCCTGTTTCTTTCTTTTCCTGTATTTCTCAATCTTTCTGTCTGATGATCAGTCTCTCTCTTTTTCTTAGTTTCACATCAACTTGTGTCCGAAGACAATAATTGCATCCCAAGTCCTACACTGCTCTTCATGTACACCATTCAAAAATAGTGCATTATGTTGTTAATAGTGTGCTGTTTGTGATTTGGCCCCTTTATGATGTACTTTTTGAAGGCCAAGGGCTGTGGAGTGGAGGGAAGAGTTCAATGGATGTGACTCCTGACAGCCTAAAGGGCAAATAATCTGAACAGATTATATAATTACTCACTTTATGTGATTAAATGACTTGTCTTTCAGTCTTAAAATGACGTGGTGTCTTTCAGTGTTGAAACAGCTCATCACACCCTGTATTTGACCTTTGACTCAGTGCATCACTTTTGAGCAGACTCTGTAGGGAGAGTTGCATCTCTGGTAATCACAGGCGCTGGGTTTGGCCACAGGCGACCAGAGAACTAGATCAAACACACCAACCTCAGACATGCTGAACACTCCGACCAAGAGGAACAGAAACAATTGTATCTAAAAGTGTTTATTCAGTTTCTTTGTCCCAGGGTCTAAGAGAAACCAATGGGAGGGGAGGAGAAAAACTTGCGACAGGCTTTTAATTGTGTGTCACTAACAGTGGACAGGAGGGGAGATCGGGAAGATTGAAAGCATTCTGTTCTCCATACTGACAGGGCTGAGGATAATTATCCTATGGTGTTCAATGGTTCATTGTTTGTTGTTCGCTTACATCAGTTATTCCAACATAACAAACCCAAGGGACTAAATATTATCAAATCAAATATTATATATGATTTCTAATAAAAGTAAGATTTATTTTTGTAGAGGTACGGTAATAAGGAAGTGTTTTTTACATTTATTTTGACATTTGGATATATAATCTTCACCGCATACTATTAACAGATTAGGGTAACCTAATTTAAAAAATGACATGGAAAGATAAAGAGTAATGCAATTTCATAATGTGGAAAAAATAAGTACAATATTTGATGTTGTCCACTTCGGATGAATTGTGACGTTTCATGTTTATGGGAAATAATTAATAAGGACGGTGGACTGAGCATAGAAATAATACACTGTGCATTAATAAATAACTGAAAATAACAAAAAAGTTAATATAAGGTACGATATTTTGTCCCCTTGTTTATGTACAGTGGGGCAAAAAAGTATTTAGTCAGCCACCCATTGTGCAAGTTCTCCCACTTAAAAAGATGAGAGAGGCCTGTAATTTTCATTATAGGCACAATTCAACTATGAGAGACAAAATGAGAAAACGTTTCCAGAAAATCACTTTGTAGGATTTTTTATGAATTTATTGGTAAATTACGGTGGAAAATAAATATTTGGTCAATAACAAAAGTTTATCTCAATACTTTGTTATATACCCTTTGTTGCCAATTACAGAGGTCAAACGTTTTCTTTAAGTCTTCACAAGGTTTTCACACACTGTTGCTGGTATTTTGGCCCATTCCGCCATGCAGATCTCCTCTAGAGCAATGATGTTTTGGGGCTGTTGCTGGGCAACACAGACTTTCAACTCCCTCCAAAGATTTTCTATGAGGTTGAGATCTGGTGACTGGCTAGGCCACTCCAGGATCTTGAAATGCTTCTTATGAAGCCACACCTTTGTTGCCCAGGCAGTGTGTTTGGGATCACTGTCATGCTGAAAGACCCAGCCACGTTTCATCTTCAATGCCCCTTGCTGATGGAAGGAGGTTTTCACTCAAAATCTCACGATACATGGCCCCATTTATTCTTTCCTGTACACGGATCAGTGGTCCTGGTCCCTTTGCAGAAAAACAGCCCCAAAGCATGATGTTGCCACCCCCATGCTTCACAGTAGGTATGGTGTTCTTTGGATCCAACTCAGCATTCTTTCTCTTCCAAACACGACGAGTTGAGTTTTTACCAAAAAGTTCTATTTTGGTTTCATCTGACCATATGACATTCTCACAATCCTCTTCTGGATCATCCAAATGCTCTCTAGCAAACCTCAGATGGGCCTGGACATGTACTGGCTTAAGCAGGGGGACACGTCTGGCACTGCAAGATTTGAGTCCCTGGCGGCGTAGTGTGTTACTGATGGTAGCCTTTGTTACTTTGGTCCCAGCTCTCTGCAGGTCATTCACTAGGTCCCCCAGTGTGGTTCTGGGATTTTTGCTCACCGTTCTTGTGATCATTTTGACCCCACGGGGTGAGATATTGCGTGGAGCCCCGGATCGAGGGAGATTATCAGTGGTCGTGTATGTCTTCCATTTTCTTATAATTGCTCCCACTGTTGATTTCTTCACTACAAGCTGCTTACCTAATGCAGATTCAGTCTTCCTAGCTTTGTGCAGGTCTACAATTTTGATTCTGGTGTCCTTTGACAGCTCTTTGGTCTTGGCCATAGTGAAGTTTGGAGTGTGACTGAGGTTGTGGACAGGTGTCTTTTACTTTTTACTGATAACAAGTTCAAACAGGTGCCATTAATACAGGTAACGAGTGGAGGACAGAGGAGCCTCTTAAAGAAGTTACAGGTCCGTGAGAGCCAAAAATCTTGCTTGTTTGTAGGTGACCAAATACTTATTTTACCAAGGAATTTACAAATAAATTGATAAAAAATCCTACAATGTGATTCTCTGGATTTATTTTTCTCTCATAGTTGAAGTGTACCTATGATAGAAATTACAGGCCTCTCTCATCCTTTTAAGTGGGAGAACATGCACAATTGGTGGCTGACTAAATACTTTTTTGTCCCACTGTATGTGGGGAGGGGTAATAGATTTGTCTAGTTGCGGATTGTGTTTGCATGTGGGGAGGGGTAATAGATTTTTCCAGTTGCGGATTGTGTTTGTATGTGGGGAGGGGTAATAGATTTGTCCCTTGAGGGTTGTGTGTGTATGTTGAGAGCAGGCTATAGTCAATTTGGTTTTAGGGGCATGTTCATGAGGCCTACTGCTGTAGGAAATAAACTGCTTGTGGAGGGAGATTTTGATCCTGATGTATCTCAGCTTTCTGCCAGATGGTAGGGCACTGACTAGTCCATTCCCGGGTTAAGAGGGATCAGCCCCAATCTTTGCCGCTCACCTCTGGTGTAATACATTTTGCACATAACTGTACATTGCTGTACTTGGGTGATACTAACAATAATTATAAGAGCCGTAATTAGGTTAATCGTTGCTCACGATTGCTCCAGACTTAGAAGCTGGTGGAGGACACTTCAGAGTTAGAAGCTGGTGCAGGACGCTCCAGATTTAGAAGCTGGTGCAGGACGCTCCAGTGTTTGAAGCTGGTGGAGGACGCTCCAGTGTTTGAAGCTGGTGGAGGACGCTTGAGAGAAACTTTTCTTACCGCTTCCTTTCATCGTTTACGTATTTTAACTATTTTTTAAATGACTTACCTGGTGCCATATCGTTCGTCATAGGGAGTGAAGGTTAGGCATAGATAGTTACGTGCATTCACACATCCACCAAACAATCAACGGAGATATTCAACTCAACCTACAATCAAGACAACTTTGAGTAAAGTTTATGGATGAAATAACCACTGGAAACACACAAAATATGAATCTCTCTTTATAAGTATCGTCCATATGGCTGTCGCTGAAAAAAGAAAAGATGCCATAACAATAATAACAGTTATTATAATTTACAATAATGGTGTTAGGAGTTATTTAAATTATATTTGAATAGCACTGTTCATTACCAGACAGAAATCACGCACCGTACTCAATAATATACTTCAAGTTAAGAGTTACCACGCACTGTAATCAATAATGTACTCAAAGTTACGAGTTGCCACACACCGTACTCAATAATATACTTTAAGTTAAGAGTTACCACGCACTGTAATCAATAATATACTCTAAGTTAGGAGATGCCACACACCGTACTCAATAATATACTTTAAGTTAAGAGTTACCACGCACTGTAATCAATAATATACTCTAAGTTACGAGATGCCACACACCGTACTCAATAATATACTTTAAGTTAAGTTACCATGCACTGTAATCAATAATATACTCTAAGTTACGAGATGCCACACCATACTCAATAATATACTGTAGCGGGGAGAGTCGCATGGAACAGACAGAAAGTTTGTGTACAGGGCCCATAAATAGATGTGTGAGGGGGTGAGGCAGATATCACAAACTGAAAATAAACCGCTGTGACAGGATGATGGCGCTGTTTCTGTGGCAGCCTCCAAATGGTGGTTTGTGTGGAATACGCTTTAGACTGCTAGCAAATACAATTAAATGTTCACACTCAAATACAATTTCACGTTCACACCCAGAATAGCACTTAGCATTGTCTTATAACAATGCTTTTTTGGAATTGTTGAAGTGGCGAGGGGATGAGTTGTAATGTTACAAGTTGGAGGAGGTGCCAGATGATCTGCGTCACTGCAACAAGTTGGAGCAGGTGCCAGAACATAAGGAGTAGTGCCACAAATTGGAGGAGGTGCCAGAAGATAAGCAGTTGTGCTGCAAGTTGAAGCAGGTGCCAGAAGATAAAGAATAGTGCCACAAGTTTGAGGAGGTCCCAGAAGATAAGGAGTAGTGCCACAAGTTAAAAGAGGTGCCAAAAGATCTGTGGTTGCTTCATGGACAAGTTGCACACTAGTTCTTTCACAAGCCACTCTATACTGCCGCCTACTGGATACATCTATCTCATGCCACTCTGTACTGCCCCCTACTGGATGGATCTATCTCATGCCAGTCGGTACTGTCCCCTAGTGGATACATCCATCTCGGGATACTTTAAACTACCCTGGTACAGATGTATCCAGTAGGGGGCAGTATAAAGTGGCCCAAAGGAGTTTGTTGAGCCTGCAGTGGGAAACTGTGGTAGAAGAGAGGAACAATGGTTGCTGTTTGAGGAGAGGAAAATGTATTTCTGTGGGAGGAGGGATGAAAATTGTTTTGGACATATTTTTTTTATTTTGGAAATACATTTGTATCCATATTCAGGGTTTTTATATGAATCCTTTTTCAATTGAAATTCATATTTATTTCATAGAAATCTTTTCTTATCCCTGCTTTCACATTTTCAACCAAGAATTTATAAACAGACATAAATCTGTTTTCTGGAGGTGGGGGGACATGTATGTGTCTTCTAGTCACACGTACTGTCAGTACTTATTTTCCAGGGAAGACAATGGTCCCAAACGTATTCCATCCATCCTAAGCGTCAAGATGGTGATGTTTTTCCACCTGTGACTCATACTTGCTTTGATCAGATTTCATAATGAGATGTCCTTAAACTGAAAAAGAGAGACAGACAGACAAACAGACAGACAGATAGAGACAGACGAGAGACAGACATATAGGGATATAGAGATCCCGAGGGATAAGAGAGCTGTTAGTGCAGAAAGAGCTATTAGTGGGCCCATAGCTACTACACAAGTTCACAACAGTAACAGAATGAGATCCCCGTAACTAAAGGGTAGAGAGAAAGTAAGAGAGAGAAATGTGGACAGAGAAAGTGCAGAGAAAGGTTGACAGAAAGAGAGAGAGATTTTAAGAGAGAGAAAACTAAGAGGGGGAGAGAAACATTGTGCTCTCAGGCCAGTGTCTTGCAACACCTGGGAAGAATGTTTCTGTGAGTGTTTGGTGACACCTTGTGGTCATAGTATGAGTTTCCCTAAAATAAGACCTCTGTTTTGCATTCATCTTGACTAAGGTTGTCACTGTTCTGAGTTTCTAGGGTTCTGGTTAAAAGTAGTACAGCTTTTTGCCAGTTGGAGAGTAGAGATTCCAAGACACATGGTTGGGTATATAACGTTGTTCTGAAAGGCAAACCTACTGCCGGAATAGTACATTATAATACCAGGGATCTGGAGACTCAGTTGGTGCCAAGTTGGTAAATAGGAAGATGTGTCCATGTTGGTAAATATGAAGATGTGTCTGTGTTGGTAAATATGAAAATGTGTCTGTGTTGGTAAACACCTGGGAAGAATGTTTCTGTGAGTGTTTGGTAATTATGAAGATGTGTCCATGTTGGTAAATATGAATATGTGTCCATGTTGGTAAATATGAATATGTGTCCATGTTGGTAAATATGAAGATCAGTCCGTATTGTTAAAAATGAAGATCTATCCATGTTGGTAACTTGTCCATTGCATTTTCATTTTAGAAACATATTTACTGAATATGAGATTTGTTTTTGTAATGATCTCAAATTTCATCAATATACACTTTTGGATAGTAAGTCTAAGTATCTTCAAAATACAGCATTTCTAATTAATCAGAAAATCTGATGAGGTTAACTGACAAATGAGTTGATACACACCAATCCCAGTGTCACAGTGTCACTGGAGCCCCCTGTCTCAGCCCCAAGGTCTTGCGCTGCTATATTACAGTGCTGGGGGAGTAGGGTCAGTTCCTCTTCTCCACTAAAAGATCTAAGGAATGCAATTTTTAAATTGGCCCTGTCTCCTGCTGTTTTAAACTGAGGAGGACATGAGATCTTGGCCCATACATGCGGAGTACGAGGGTTGACTCGTTTCTGTCCCTGTCCAAAGACTTCCTGGTTGTGTTTCTGAGCAAGATAATACCTAACGATTTCAACTGCAACTCTGCTGAGCCCAACTATGTTCACCAGACACATCCAGAAGAGGACTGGTCACCCCTCTGAGCCTGGTTCCTCTATAGGTTTCTTCCTAAATCTCTGCCTTCTTAGGGAGTTTTTCTAGCCACTGAAGTTCAACACTAGTGTTGTTTGCTCCTTGGGGTTTAAGGCTGGGTGTTTTGTAAAATAACTTTGTGACAACTGCTAATGTAAAAAAGGCTTTTTAAAATAAATGTAATTGATTGATTGAACACTGGAAAACATAGCCGGCCAGTCCAGATACAGACTCACTTTGGAAAACACAGCCGGCCAGTCCAGATACACACTAACTCAGGAAAACCCAGCAAGCCAGCCAGATACACACTAACTTTGGAAAACACTGCCGGCCAGTCCAGATACACACTAACCTAGGAAAACCCAGCCAGCCGGTCACACACACAAACTCTGCAGAAAATACAGCCAACCAGTCCAGCCACAAACCAACTCTGTGGAAAACACAGCCGACCAGTCCAGATACACGCCAACTCTGTGGAAAACACAGCCAGCCAGTCACACACACAAACTCAGCAGAAAATACAGCCGACCAGTCCAGACACAAACCAACTCTGTGGAAAACACAGCCGACCAGTCCAGATACACAACAACTCAGTGGAAAACACAGCCGACCAGTCCAGATACACACCAACTCTGTGGAAAACACAGCCGACCAGTCCAGATACACACCAACTCTGTGGAAAATACAGCTGAACAATCCAGACACAAACCAACTCTGGAAAACACAGCCGTCTTCTACAGACACCAACCAACTCTGTGGAAAACACAATCCAGCCATGGATTTCTTGGCATCCAGGCAACATAATAACCACTGTAATATTCCTGCTCCTCTTCCACCCGTTTCACCTTCTTGTTCCCCTTACAGTATAATGTTTGGGTTTGAAGTGTTTGGATCCAGGGTGAGCTGACATCCATCTGTGATATATTTTAACACATTCTGCCGCAGGCCAACCAGGGATTCCGTAACAATTTTTGAGTATCAGTTTCTGAATATTCTGTTAGTTACAGTCTAAAAGTACATGCATTTTGTTTATCCAGACTTCAACATGAGCCTCACTGGAAGAAGATTGTTGAGTAATGAAAACAAGTAACAAATAATAAACGGTACACTAATAATAAACGGTACACATAATGATCTACATGAAGATGAAGCAGTACATGTAAGGATCTACATGAAGACATCAGATGAAGTGATACACATAAGGATCTACATGAAGTCCTTGAGATGAAGTGGTACACATAAGGATCTACATGAAGTCCTTGAGATGAAGTAGTACACATAAGGATCTACATGAAGACATCAGATGAAGTGATACACATAAAGATCTATATGAAGACATGAGATGAAGTGGTACACATAAGGATCTACATGAAGACATCAGATGAAGTGATACACATAAGGATCTACATGAAGACATCAGATGAAGTGGTACACATAAGGATCTACATGAAGACATTGAGATGAAGCGGTACACATAAGGATCTACATGAAGACATTGAGATGAAGCGGTACACATAAGGATCTATATGAAGACATTGAGATGAAGCGGTACACAAGGATCTACATGAAGACATTGAGATGAAGCGGTACACATAAGGATCTACATGAAGTCATCAGATTAAGTGGTACACATAAGGATCTATATGAAGACATTGAGATGAAGCGGTACACAAGGATCTACATGAAGACATTGAGATGAAGTGGTACACATAAGGATCTACATGAAGACATCAGATGAAGTGATACACATAAGGATCTACATGAAGACATCAAATGAAGTGGTACACATAAGGATCTATATGAAGACATTGAGATGAAGCGGTACACAAGGATCTACATGAAGACATTGAGATGAAGCGGTACACATAAGGATCTACATGAAGACATCAGATGAAGTGGTACACATAAGGATCTACATGAAGACATTGAGATGAAGCTGTACATTTAAGGATCTATATGAAGACATCAGATGAAGCGGTACATGTAAGGATCCACATGAAGACATCAGATGAAGCGGCCCACATAAGGATCTACATGAAGACATCACAGGACATCTGTATTCTCATGACAAACCTCAGACTCATCCATTTAAATCCTGAATATATTGGAGCAAGGCAGATGCCGAACGGTCTCGTGGGTTACTGCAGCAACAGTAATCAAACAATATAAAAAGCAATAATAAAACTATTTTGAGGTAAAAAAAACTTTTTTTATTTTCAATAAATAATACATACAAAGACTTAAATACATGCTACAAATAAGACACAAAACACAAAGTTGCTTTCAAAAAACACCTGTGACTAATTAGGCTAAACTGGTGGGAGGACTTGTTGCCAGTAAGAAAGTTAGCCAACAACTGCTACCTACAAACAAAATACACAGATAAGATTAGCAACTCTTAACAATGTCATGAAATACATAAAATATGCTCTGTATATGAAAATGTAAAACATAAATACATAAACCTATATACATATGCTTATAGAAAATACATCTTATGACTTATTTAGAAAGTGCTATAAATATGACACCATGCAAGATTGTATAAATCATTTAGAAAGATAAGCTCCCTTCAGCTTTCTCTACCTGGATGAGCCTAGGAAGTTACCAAATATATATCCTTATTTACTATTTGAGAAACATCTGGTAGGTCAGGCTGTAACAGTACCATATTATTTTAATCATGTTTTATCATCAGCCCTGGGTTCATAAATGGCTGTTACGCATGCAATACCTGAATGCTTTGAATTATTCTTCACCTTACTGGCCATTTTATTCTGTTTGGCACTGAAACAGGACCTACGATGAAGACCAGCATGTTTTCAAAACTGCTGCTGAACCTTCTTGGAAAGAGGTTGTATTTAGAACATCACCTGTTGTCCTCATCATTAAGATTGTTGAAAATAATTTATTCCAAACAGCTTCTACCATGGTTGTACTACAATATATGACTTTATTTTAACGGCTTTTAGGAAGTCTGAGAATGGTTGCATTTGCAATTTTAAGGTGTTTCAGAAGAGGTGTTGAAAATAAAATCCAATATATCAATAGCTCATTTCAGCGTTTTGAGAAAAAAAACTGAATGTACTCAATGGTACTTCAGTACTCCAATGGCCTGCACAGTCCCCAGATTAAATTCCAATAAAGCACTTTTGGGATGAAGTTGAACCAGAGGATTTGCAACAGGAATGTGTGACCAAAAATCTGCAGGGACTGTGTGATGCTATCAAGTCTGCCTGAAACAGAATTGCTAAGAAATGTTTCCCTGCCAACTATTTGAGATTCTAATAATATTCTATACTAGACACACTACACTCGATAGTTGTAGACTTCGCCAGCACCAACAGTTGGTAAATAATGTATGATCGCTGATTCTTCACGACAGAGCAAGGTAAAGAGATAATTAGGTTTAAGTCCTTTTCTCAAGGTAACAAATACATATCTTTTTCATCTTATCAGCAACAACTTTCATAGAACCACAATTTGGTAACTGGACCCACACTTAAATCAATGAGTTTTCTGCTGCCCCATATATAGAGCTGATCTATTGTAGCATAGAGAAAGCAATAGAGAAACCGGGAAAGAGGTAAACAGACCAGGACCTGGACAAATACTAGCTGCTGTCCTAACGACTCAGGGCCTCACAGGGACACTATCTGAAGTCGGAATCCAATGCACAGCAAGTATTGCCATGTAGACCTTGGCTGCTCTGTTCAAGCAGTCTCCTTGGGAATAATAACAGATACGCTGACGTATTTAATGAAAACAGGAACGCCTACGTCTTACGAAGACCAACAGCGCATGTTATAGTCAATACCGCAGTCACCTCGGACTATGCCCATCTATCAGTAATGTTGCAATGCATTCTCAGTTTCTGTGCATATCGACAATAAATAGACTAGGATATTATACAAGCAATTGACCAATTAGTGAACGAACAGTGACGTTGACAACCGCGTGTAAATGTCCTGGCAATCTGGATTTAACAGTGATCTTCAATCCTATCCACATTCCACTCATGTTTGTCTTCCACTGTGACACGCACTATTTCTCAATTTCCTTCATCACTCTCCACTTTCAATCCATTAACCTCAATGTCCTTCCAGAAAGCGTATTTTTCTCCTTTCACTGTGACAAGAATATCCTCCTCTTTCACTGTTACATCCTCCCGATTCACTGGTAAATCTTCTTTGAATTTTGCGACACTCCTCTTCATATTTAATCCAAAACACTTCCTGTTCCTCTTCTTTTACTGTGAGAATAATTTCTTCCTCCCCACTCTCCTCTTTCACTCCCAAAACGCTCGTAACCTCCTGCAAAGAGACAAGATGGGAGTTCGAGCTGAACTTGCCTAATTAACAACTACAATCCCATTAATAATAACTCGATTCCATGTGATTGAATCAATCCATTCACTCCACCTTTTCTGGGCACTTTTCAACTCACCTCTTCTGAGAAACTCATTATCGCGGATGCAATCATTAGCAGCTAATTTGATAAGAGCTTTTTGCTAGCAGGCTAACGGTAGCTACATCCCTTGGTAAGTAGCAGATTGTCAGTGTGTAGCATGTGGCTGCAGTTTCAAGACCAGTGCCAGGTCCCTTATTGGAATATTCACACAACGCTTGAGGATTGCTAGCTAGTATGGTGGAAAAAATTATCGCCCCCCAGTATTTTCAACCAGACTACCTCCGAGTGAAACTGACGGTTGCACTGGTCATATTCGCACTTCATTGGTAGGGTTTTTCCCGCATTGAGGATTTTTGGCCTTGTGGCCATAACGACAGACAACGGAGCAAATGTTGTCAAACCTGCACAGCTCAAATGATGGACACAGCAGCAGTGTTTTGGACACAGGCTGCACATTGCAATCAGCTTAACAGTCACAATGCTATAATATTCAATACTCTAATCGGGGATATCTTGGTGGTGACTGGCTGCTATATTTTTTCTGTGTTAATTTCTATGTGTGATAAATGATCATGTCTATGTTTTTATATTACTTTTTTATTCTCATTTTCTTTGCTGTGCTGATGTTCTTGTTCAGCACTTTGTTAAAATGTTGCTATATAAATAATATTTTTCTTCTGCACACTAAATACTGTGGCAACAATAAAAAACGGTTCATATAGAACTTTTCTTAAGGTTACAATGTGCACTATATTACAATGCTACAATGTAAACGTCAGATTACAAAACAAAGCAAAACCATCTAAATCGTTCATTAATCGTAATCGAGGTCAAATATAAAATGATTTGTGATTTAGATTTTATGTCAAATCGTCCAGTCCTATAGCCTACCTTGGCCTTGTCAGATCCCTTTATTAAGTTAATAAAAAGAGGAGAATGAAATGCTCTGAAGCAGGATGTGACCTCTGCAACTGACAGCCTGCATTAGGCAATAATGCCAATGTCTCTTTTAACCCGAGCGTGTCTATATGTAACAATATAATAGGCAAGGAAAATTTAAACTAGAAAAGCAAAATACAGAAATATTTATTAAATAGACCCTGTAGTCAAAGGCCCCTCCAATATCAGTGTCACTCCTATGCCCTTGCTTGCACCTGATTGATTTGATTTTGAGACACAGTATGCATTCACTAGTTTTATTAACACCAAACCTCAAAACCATTAGTCAACATTTTGTAACTTTCCATTTACAGCAAAGAAGCAACTTAACAAAGTATTTGCCTTCAGCATAAAGTGTTCATAATTGACACAGTTCAGTTGCATTTGTTGATGTTTTGCTGGATTTACTGTTGTCTGAGTTTGCACACACAAGGCCTGCGTAATTCACATCTTATATCGTTCCAGTATCCAGCTCCTTGAGAAACAGAAACAATTGTTATTCCCAAGACAACTAAGATGTACACATATCTGTGATATGATAGTGGGTTTTCTGTACCTTTAAAATTTATTTGACCACAATGCTCTTTGCCTCCATTATTATTGGGCTCTCCTCTCGCCCAGTTACTGTAATCAAATGTGGTTCCGTCACTCCAGAACCACACCTTGGTCTGTGGGAAATAGGATCTCAGTATCAAAGAAATGCTAAGTTATTATCATTATGTGTCCATGGATAGTGTAGTTGACATTATTTTCATTTGATCTGTATCATCTGACTTCTTCATTGGAGATCTCTGGTTTCCCTTATATTGAAAGTTCCAATTTATCTGTGAGTATTGGGACAGAAACAGGAGTTGTCCTTCTTTGCTTTACCTCATAAGTATCTGATCCTCCAATCCAGGTCGAGAGGTTAGAATTAGTGGCTTTAAACACCACATCTTTCACAGCTTCATTCTCACCAGCGTTGTGAATAGACACAAGGTTTCCTCCAATGGACAGACAGTATTGCTAGAGGAATAGAAACACAAGGACCAAGGCATTATATAATGTAAGTATTAGTTAGTAGTCCACTCTAGACATTTACAATAACATATCTGCCATCAGATCTAATGAGATTTATATTCGTGACTTATAGAGCATTTATAGAGGTGTCTCCGTATGTTAAACCAGGCAAGTGGGGATTGTTATAAACCATAACTCAGAGAAAAAATACAATGTAATTACTGAACCATTTATTGATGAATAATGCACAATAATACTCTGACTTGGCGTTAGGTTCTGCTCCTCTGGGGTAACCCACTGCCATCACATGATCATGTATACGATATTCCGAATGACAATATCAACAGCATAATATCATTA
This sequence comes from Esox niger, assembly GCA_016801105.1. NCBI lineage: Eukaryota > Metazoa > Chordata > Actinopteri > Esociformes > Esocidae > Esox > Esox niger. The sequence goes on from JACXGJ010012685.1 coordinate 15,870, forward strand.
ATGTCAGTCCCCATAGACAACGAGCAAAGTACACAGTACTGATTCCCCCCACAGAAGGAATCACAGAACCAAACAGGTGGAGACAGGGTTGCTAGTGTGTCCAGTCTCGTCAGAACTGAGTGGGTTACCTGGTGATTAAACAGTCAGTCTGAAATCTGCTATTGTGATAGGAGCAATACCCAATATCAGCTGATACTGGCCAATGACCACATAGGGTTTCCTGTCTTAACTGGCAATGCTTTCAGTACAAACAACACTTAGCTTTTAATTCAAATTCAGGGTGAACATGATACCTCCGCTTGGGACCATGACTTCGCAGTGCTGACGTAGATGTAACAATGAGAGTTGTACCTGGTCCAACCAGAGGGGCATGATCTACCACATCCCCAATCCTCTTGTTTCTCAAATGCATCTGAAAGGAGCACACAGGGCATGTTGGACTTTTTAGGCAATTCTAGATTAATTTATCTACAAATCTTATAAAAACAACTTTATACTAGCTCACTCAGTTAACATACAGAACACACTTCAGAAAACCTTATAAAATAGCAAACAGATTTGATGAATGATCAAATCAATAAATAATAGAGGTTGTGGATTCCATCTTACTTGTGGTGCCCAGAGCAGAGAAGTCTCCCAAAGCAACTACAGTGCTGACAAGGATAAAAATGTTCAACATCGCCATTGTCACCTGAGAGAGATAGAGAGGGTGGGACAAAGAGACCACAGACAGGTGTGAGATGGCATTGCACACAATATTTTCTGGAACCTCTCACCTAAACGTAATTGTAGACCTGATGCTAAACACATGAACCGTTATCTGTGTTGTATTTTTTTTTCTGCCTTTACCTCTGTGATCACGATCAGCTTACCTCCTTTTAATGTTCAGTTCTCAGTTTTAACCAGGTGATGGCACCAAGCATCTTTGGTTATTTCACACTTGCCTTGGGATCTTTTTATTCATATTTTACATCTTTGGAGGGATTACACCAAACCCCTCAGTGTACCAAGCACTGGAATGTAGCGTACCAGGCGGAACTTGACCCACTGCAAGATCAGTCAATTTCCACCGTCTTATGACATGCGTCCTAAGTCTGTAACGGTCCTATCGATCGATCCTCCAAAATACTTTTTATGTTGCCACTCTGCAGTTCCTATCGCTCAACAATATTCGTAGCTGCACTTATTTAGAACCGGTTCACTCACCGAGCCTGAGATACTGAACGTCGCCCCTCTTGTACTTATGCTGGCGCTAATTAAACATTAATACCACTTTTACTCTATATGGACTACTGTCTGGTACTCTCCAAGGTGTGGGTCTTTCCCAGTCGTATTCCCAGTCCATTTCTTCTCTGTTCCAGGATGCAGACCGTTTCCGTCCCCACATTCCAGAAGCAACCCACACATAGTGCTCCAAACTGTGGTCTCCCCCCATACTAGAATTGTCTTTCAACCCCCCAATTAGCTGGAGCCTTTAACCTCCAGAAGCCTGTGTCTTTCAGGCCATTCAATTGTGTTTCCCATTTCCAACATTTCCAATGATCTCCTCCATTCCACTTCAATTAAACAACCCTCTGTATGCCTCTCCTTCTCA
>JACXGJ010012686.1:0-17437 GCA_016801105.1 Esox niger
GGGCCCATCAGTATCAAGCATCACATCCAATGTATTGACCTTTGTTCAGAGTTAGTCAACACATGTGTGTTGTGTTAAGTGTCTCAAGTCCATTTTCTATCAGCATCATTCTCTGTCCAGCATCCAGGCTCTGAAAGAGCTCATTCTCCAAGAATGGAGAAAGAAAGACGTAACCAGAAAGTCACCAACTTGTTCACTCCATGTCCAGAAGAGTAGTTGCTGTCTTCAAAGAACATGGAGGTCATACAAAATATTCGATTTGGTAGAATTTGTCGTAGTGTGTACTAATTTTTTAAACAACTTATATGAAAAATATGTATTAATTTTTCATCCCAATGATGTTGATGACCAACCTTTGATGTTCTCAATAAAAGCAAATGAAATTTCAAATTCCAGCTATTTGTTCTGTTCTTAACTGTAGTAGATACAAATCTTAATTTTCAAAGGGGGGTGTATTCATTTACACTGAGTGTGCTAGAATTATTTCTGTCTGCATAAATTATTACCTAATTATTTAAATAAAACTGTAATGCTCACCAGTAACCTGTATGTGGACTGGTTCACTGTACTGGGTGTAGTAGACAGGGTCTCCTCTCCCAGCTCTACACATGTACTGTCCTCCATCAGAGACACTGACCTGGCTGAGTGTGTAGGAGGAACCAGAGGTTGTAGCTACTAGTTCAGAGTCTTGTCTGTGTCTGTACCATTAAAACCTCCATCCAGAAGACTCTACAGTACAGGTCAGTGTCACACTGTCTCCTGTCAATACGTCCTGTTGGTCTTAACTCAGTGTGGCCTTCGGTTGATTAGCTGGTGGTTTTTAATAGGTTTGTTTAGGAAGATTCAGTACACTAACCCACCACTACTTACATGCACAATGACAACAACAACCAACATAACAACAAATTAGTGATGGAGTTTTATGAGTGAACTTACGAGTGACATTGATGTGGAGGGAAACACTGAGTTGTGACAACTGGGGACGATCTGTTCTTCTCCCTTGACACTGGTACTGACTCACCTGGTCAGACGGAGTGGTGATGGTTTTAGAAGGTGAACCAGGACTCTGTAGTTGTTTATTTCTGTACCACCAGTACGTCCAGTATGTGTAGTTTAATATTTCATACTGCAGAGTAACAGTCTCTCCTGAGTAGAGAAGACCATGAGGAGAGACTCTCACTGAGGCCATGGGTTGATCTGTAGAAAGTGTTATATAAAGACAAACATCACATAACAATATTTCTAAGCAAAGATGTTGCCAACGAAATATAAGATAACTTAAGATTCATGCATTTATCCAGTCTACATGATTGATTCAATATTTGACAACAAAGATACTCATAGAACAATAAAAACAGACCTAGAACAGTGAGCGTAATGTCAGTACTTTGTTGTGATGATGTGGGTCTAGAATCTCTGTGTCCCTCACACCAGTACCGGCCCTGGTCAGACACAGATGTTGTACTGATGGTGTACGAGGCTCCACGGTTTCTGAAACCAGACTGGGATATTACATTATCATTACTGTCTTTGTACCACTTATATCTCCAGCCACTGTAGGACCCAACTGAACAGGTTAGAGTGACTGTCTCTCCAGGAAACACTGGGTTTGGCTTCACAGTCAGTGTAGCTTTAGGCAGAACAGGGAAAACAGAGACACAAAAACGAATGGCATGTTTATTAATTAACAAAACACTACTACAAAAGAACACTTCTTGAACAAAACACTACCAATAATAATGTAATAATACACTACCAATAATTCTAAAAAAAAAACACCACCAAAAAATCTTTAATTATACAGTAACAAAAATACTTTAATAATACTCTACCAATAATATTTTCCAACATACGATCACCATATTTTCAATAATGATATCAAATTAGGAAAATATTATTGATTATTTAGATTTTTTTGTTATTGAAGCGATTTAATATTACATTTAGTCAGTAATATGAGATACCTAAGAATATCTTCAGTTAAGCAATTTTATTAAAGACCCAAGTGAACAGGTCAGTGTGACTGTCTCTCCAGGAAACACTGGGTTTGACATTACAGTCAGTTTTTCTTTAGGCAGAACTGTGAAAACATAGACAATACATAATGGGATGTTGATTTATAACTTCTTTAATTATGAAATAAAAAATAATGAACATCTAGTAATTGATAGAGAATTATAGTGAACATACCCGTGACACTAATGGAGAGGTTATTACTGGGTTGTGAACTCTGGGGATGTTCTGTCCTCACCCCCTCACATCTATACAGATCAGTCTGACCTGTCTGTGGGATGGGGATGATGTATCCAACTGTTTTACTTGTCTGATTGAGAAGTGGTTGGTTGTTTAGGTACCATTGGTATGTCCAGTCTGCGTAGTCTGATATGTCACACTGCAGAGTAACAGTCTCTCCAGAGTAGAGGAGACCATGAGGAGAGACTCTCACTGAGACTGTTGGTAGAGTTGTAGAAACATACATTTTAATGAAACAAAATACAGACACATCAACATTCTTTCCTAATTATGATCTTACCTTTGTATACTAATGGAACTGATGCCAAACCAAAATACTGACAGACTAAATAGACAGAATGAGACTCATTATATTATGTGGATATTGAATATAAGTTGGTTTCTAAGGGATCTTACCAGTAACACTGATGTTGTGATTAGGACTAATATATGATGACTGGGGTCGACCTGCCCTCTTCACCTGACACTGGTACTGACCAGCCTGGTCTGGGAGAGAGATGGTTTTGGTTTCTCCAGTCATAATGCTATTCTGCATGCTGTTTAGGTACCATTGGTATGTCCAGTCTGTGTGGTCTGATATGTCACACTGCAGAGTTACAGTCTCTCCAGAGTAGAGGAGACCATGAGGAGAGACTCTCACTGAGGCTCTTGGTAGAGCTGTAGAAACATTAATATTAATGAAACAAAAAACAGTCACATCAACAATCTTTCTTAAGTATGTTTTTACCTTTGTATAATACTCTGATATAACTATGACACACTGAATACAAAAAACTTCCACAGAGTAGCTGAACACAATCTGACAAAGAAACTGACAGTGAGAGTTATATGGTTATTTAATATTGAAGAGGACTGGACTTTATAATGATCTTACCAGTAACACTGATGGAGTGAAAAGGACTCATATATAATGTCTCCTGTCGACCTGCCCTCTTCACCTGACACTGGTACTGACCAGCCTGGTCTGGGAGAAAGATGGTGATGGTCTTACTGGTCTGACTGGGAAGCTGTTGGTTGTCTCTGTACCAGGCATAAGTCCAGTCATTGTATTTTGTTATGTAACACTGTAGAGTGACTCTGTCTCCTGTGTACAGTGACTCCTGGGGAGAGATATCTTCACTGAGACCCAGGGCAGATCTGTAGAAACAATAAACATGAAAGTAATTCCATCAGTTCTTGAATTTGTTTGTCTCAACCATTCATAGACAGACATCCAGTGATACTGGACAGCATTTAGGACATATTTATTTTGACTATACTTTTTATTAAGGCCCTGATCACCCAAATGTCCCAGATCAACAGTGTACCCTTAAATGTTTGGCCTTGTTACAGACACACAAGGAGAAGATCTACTCTACTGTTGTTTGCTCCCAGGGGATTAAGGCCGGGTGGTTTGTAAAAGCACTTTGTGACAACTGCTGATGTAAAAAGGGCTTTATAAAATACATTTGATTATTGAAATTTGATTCTAATCACACAGGAGAAAATTGCAATTAAAGGTGAATTACACAGACCATTTGCTTGTTTAATTTGCAATTAAAAAATATATTCATAATTAATCATATATTTGTTAACTTTGTTCATTGTGTGTGGTCATTTGGGTGTGTATAATGATTGAAGACAAGACCAATGAAGGGTACCGGGATGAGTTCATGACTGTTGGGAAAACCGGAAGAGCGGGAGATGGCAGAGCTGTCCGTCACCTCATCGTCACACATGCTGTGTAGTTGTTCTATTCAGTCTTGTTAAAAAAAGAGGCAGGATTCTACACTTTTACCATCCTGTCTGCCAGAAAGAAACATCAGGTCATGATTTTCATGTGGTATTTGTTTTTCACACCACTGCTATTGATAGGTATTTCTTTTTTGTCCTTCCTCATATAAAGGTGACTCCCACCACAGATAACAACTGACTTTCTCCCACACGACATGGACAACTATTAAAGTTATACTTTACATATCTGAACCTTGACACTTGAATATAAAATAATGACATTACTCTTTACATCATTTGGAGTCTAAACTCCAATATAGGGTCCTAAACTTAAGGTGAAGGTACATCGTTGGACAATGTTAAAACTCTATTTTAAGTACTAAATATTTAGGTTGTCAGGTTGTTTTAAAATGCAGCTGTAACACTTTATTTGGAGAGACTTGATTGTCCACTTTTTAAATACCATAATATTTACACAGACCATAGACTCAATATTATTAATGTCTATCTGTCTACACCCTGACACCAGTAGAGACCCTGGTCAGACTCAGCAGCTCTACTGATGGTGAGGGTTTCTAATGTTACTGTGTGTCTATCAGATTGGGATAGTAACTTCCTTTGTATGAATTGTATCTCCAGTCAGTTTGAGACTGATCATGTAAATACAACTGTCTCGTTATGGTATAGAGGGTTTAGATTCACTTTTAATGTAGTTGCGGACAGAGCTGCAAAAAGCATTTTAAAATGGGTCCCCATCACAAGTGATTATGAACATGAAGACTGTTAGAAGAAAGATAAATTATATGACACACATGTCACAGTCAGCTTGACTGGTTTACTCTGCGTAGAATATTGTTGTGAATGTCTGTTTATACCATAACATCTGTAATGACATCTGTCAAACAAATCAGCAGCACTGATTTTGTGTTAATTCTCTGTACTGATGAGGTCTTTATAGACATTATTAATAGACTGTCTCCACAAGTACTCCCAATCAGTGACGTCTCCCTCCTGTATGTTACATATCATAGTGACAGTTTCTCCCATGTATAACTGGAGCCAGTTGGGGAACAGAAGTCTTTGTACTATTTTGTATTAAATGTAGGGATTAATGATTTGTGTGTCATTGCATTTGGTTTTTATTTTCATTCTCTGCAGGGTCCCAACTTGGTTGGAAACAAAGTCATTTTACTTTACACACGTTACAGAAACAATATTATTATGGATCATAAATACACAACTGAATCACACAAATAACACAAGGAAATGCTGTCAGAGACCAAGAGGATGAAGCTTGAAGAAAGGGAGTGAATTCATGAATATCTACTATTACCTTGAGAGTGACCACAGTAGATGAGGGTATTCAACACTACAACAAAGACAGATTGCATTATTACAGTCCATTAGTAAAGTAATTAATGTAATTGGTGCAGCAGTAATAGAGTAGTAATATTGACCTTAGTAAACTTTGTGTTCATAACAAACATTCAAACAAAAATCCAAAGTCAGTACTCACAGAGTAGAACACAGGGCCCGGTGTGATCCATTCTGTCTTGGTGATGAGTAACTCTTTCTGAACAACAGTCCTCCTTACAAACCCCTTTACTTCCTATATGATGAGAGTCTGGTTTGATCACACCTCTTAGCCGTCAACCAGACCACATGAGAAAGATTTTAGAGACTTGAACAAAAACAGTGAACAATCATATTTTGATTGTTTTATCTTTTGTCACCAACTCACCACACACACATCTCTAAACCCTACATGCAATCATTCTGCTGCAAAATGTGAGTTATCAATTTGAATGTTGGCTTGAGAATAATATCTTGGATATTCAATAGCATTTAATCATGAAATTGAATATGTAAATCTGAATTTGTAAGAAGAAATTTGTTAAAATATACTTGCCTCATGTCACAACATCAATTAATTATTATATATGAACATTTATTGGAATTATAGGAAGATAGTTTCTTCAGTTGAACAAAAATCATTCTATTTTGTTTGACTACATGAGTGAGCTGATATGGAGGCCCGTCGGTGATTGTTTTAATCTCATTGTTTAAATGTCATTCAATGTAATTCAAAGACCAACATATGTCACGACGCCTCCTCCATGAGATGTGTTAGTTTATGGGTTTCATTTGTGAATGAGTTTGTCTTGTGTGTTGGTGTGTTTGTGTGTCCTCTTGTTTTCTCTATGATTCGGTCTCCTGGACTAAAGGTGATGTGGCGTGTCATCAGTATGGAGGTGATTCCCGTGTCCAGCTGCTTCTGCTCAACCATCACACACCTGATCCTGACCTGCCAATCACCAGCAGCATTTAGAAGTCCTGACGTCCCGCCCCTGATGGATGGTTTAGTTACGTTTGTATGTGTAACACCCAGGGCCTGGTGGAGTAAGGTCCCCTATGCTATAGAACCAAATGGGGACTTTCACTGTTAAATGAAACCACAAGTCAGGATGCAGTTCAGACGCTGTTACAAAGCAGTTTTATTGAATTATATTCCCCTGATTAAAAACCACTAACTATTAAAACAACTCTGCTGGAACAATAATAAACAGTGGGAAAACCAGGTGAGAAAACCAAAAGAGCGCCCAGTCAGTAAAGCATAAACACTGCACGAAAAAGAGAGGGGTTTGGGGGAAGGTTACTCTACAATCTACACCAACACTCTAACCTAACTTTTAACATGCACACACCAAGTGGCCCCATAACCTTAGCCACCACCACCATCACTACAAAGATAACATGTGACCCCCCCCATGTAGTCACATGGGGGCCTTATGATAAATACATACATTTAAGTTAATAGTAATCGGTGCTGAAACTGCAAATAAAAATATCCATCAAAATTAAGCATTAAAAATAAGTTTGGTTGTTCCAAGAATTAATGAACAACCCTGTAATTCCTTGTTCCCAATGTACCATTCTGAGATCCAGTCCAAACATGTGCAGTTAATGTCATATCTGTAGAAACTCAGGTGTCTTCATAGGTGTTTATGGTGCACAAAAGCTCTCCAGTAAAACACTAATATATCAATCATTAGGACATATCCATAAAACAATTGTCTTTATCCCTGCCTGAGACATACCTGGTATTTGGGCCTTCAACAAACCAAAGCAAAGAGGAAGATCCTACCTTGGCTTCCTGTTTTATAACTTTGTGCAAAAGTGACCTTATTCACCTCGTTCTTAAAATCCACCAGCTACATAAGTTTCTGACTTCCCAGCATTATTCTGTCTCATTTTTTGCTATTCTGTTGTCTGTTGTGTGTGTTTTTCCTGTTTACCAGTGCAGTAATTCAGCTCTCCATACCCAGTTAGGAACACCAACCACAAAGGACTCACCCGCTCTTTCACCTGGGATTTAGGACCTGTCTTGTTACCTCCTGGAAAATACCTGCTGTCATGATCTTAACTGGACCGTCAGACCCGTTCCCTCTGACCACCTAAATACACAACAGCACCACCTCCCTCGGATTCCGGACCTCCTTCACAGAGCCCACCTTTCTCCCTAAGTCTTCTTCACGCCTACTCACCTTCAATTCCAATAATTCTATTAACTGTACTGAGATTGGTCTGAGCTTGGGTTCTTTCTCATGGGAATCCTGATATTTCCACATCCTAATAAACCAAATCTAAATACAGAGTTCCAATGGGGCCCTGAACTGTTTGTAAGTTTGTGAATTTGTGAAAAACAAATCCAGGCCTTGAAAACATATTTTGTGTAAGAACAGAAATTGAAGTGGTCTGTCACCACAGAACTGAGAGGTTTTTACACATTCAAGTCTCTTTAATTGTTGTCTGTGAGATTCTGCAAAGCCCACTGGTTCTGATTACAGAAACTTACAGTGTTGTAACAGTAATTTACCTTGATCCATGGCTCAAACCAAACTATGTTACATTGGGTCCTTCAATATGAGGGGATTTGTTCTGGAATTTGTCAAAGTCAAATTTATTTATAAAGCACATTTAGAAATATTTTATGTCAACCAAAAAGCTGTACAGTTAAGACATACAGCCAATTAAACATATGTATAGGACATGACAAACATAGACTGAACCTCCAAAACAACTTCCTAATTAGATGTTTATTAACGTGTGGTTACCCTGCAAATTAACATAAATTGTCCTAAAGGTCCAATCTTCAGCAAACATTTTCTAAGTTGGTAAGAGAGCAACAATATATTTTAAATATTCTGGGAAACAACAGCATCTACATTAATACTCAGTAAATATTTTGTTCCATTGCTGTTTCATGCTTTGACATTGTATGTTACTCAGGGGCTTAAAGGGATGATTTTGACATGCAAATATCCATGGACCCACATGAGCATTAAGTCTGAGAACTACAGTGGTGTCATTCATCAATGATCATTTACAACTGGAAGGAAACAGACTGACGATTGTTCAAATATATCCCACGTTTTCAATGCATAACACATCATTTAGGCGTGTCTACGCAAAACTGATTAGCAAGACCCTTGAACTGTGATCTGAACTTGAGAGTGGGGAACATTCAGGGCCTTCTACACATTCAAAGAAGGCATAAGGATTGATAAAAATACATATTTCATACATATTAGAGTTGTTTTATTATTCAATTATAATCCACTCTAAGTGTTCTGGTAAAATGTATTCAGTAGGTAAGAGAAGGGTTAATGAAGCAGGAGGGGGAACACAGGGAGAACACAGGCGGAATATAAACTGACACAGAGAAGCTGAAGCAGGAGGAGCAGAGAGGGAGAACACAGGGGGGATACCAAATGACACAGAGAGGCTGAAGCAGGAGGAGCAGAGAGGGAGAACAGAGGGAATACCAACTGACACAGAGAGGCTGAAGCAGGAGGAGCAGACAGGGAGCACACAGGGTGAATACCAAGTGACACAGAGTAGCTGAAGCAGGAGGAGCAGAGAGAGAGAACAGGGGGAATACCAACTGAAACAGAGAGGCTGAAGCAGGAGGAGCAGGCAGGGAAAACACAGGGGGGATACCAACTGACACAGAGAGGCTGAAGCAGGAGGAGCAGGCAGGGAAAACAGACATTCTACTTGCTCCAATAAAAGTGGGTAGGAGCAACACAGCCTAAAAAACGGTTGATACCACATCAACAAAACCAACCAGAAAGACAGCAATTCCATATTCTGAATCTGCTGGCGCTAGCAAACATGCAACACTCCTTGTTTTTCCCATTTCGGTTTCATATTAATTGAAAATAGCGTGAAAAACTCATTCACTACAATGCAAGGGTTTAGGCACCGTCTTAAAAGTGCACCATCATCTGATGAAGTTGATGATAAACGTCAGTTGTTTACGTAAAAGTCAATAGCTCGTGTTAAAATGACCAACCAATGTAGCTTCAGGGACAACTGCTCTACCATCAGCATCATTTTGTTTTCCAATATTTCAATTTTGGACATTATATATAAGGCATTATGTCTGTAAGTCTATTTGGCATTTGTCAATCAAAAATGCACAATAACTTTGACCCAATGAAACATATAGTGAAATAATCAACTGATATCAATTCAGGGAGACCTGCTCGACCATCCCATATTTTGGCTATTCTTCTATTTTGAACATTCTTACTAGTTCATAAAGCAAATTATCATAAATTCTGCTCAATAGCTCTGAACAAACAAAACATATATGGAAACTTAAATAGCTTCAGGGAGAGCTGGTCCACCATTGAGTTAAGGCAGAGAAGGAGTCCCATGAGTTTGAGGAATAAATTTGTTTTATTAGTTAAGTTCAAACGTGGTGACAAACCGCGCATGGCGTTATTGTTTATTCTACTTTACTACCAGATAAATATTGCCTTTTAATTTTTGTAACTGGAAAGAGTTAACTCTTCCCTCCCCACCGGAGCCCCTCCTTAAATCCTTGGTACCAGATATATAGGTGGAAACAGAAAAGTCTGGAGCCAACATAAACATTAATCACCACTGTGACCCTGGTGTCGGGGTAAAAGGGAAGCCGGAGTAGCCAGGACAGGAGACTCCAGGCTGTAGAGGGCGATGGAGTGGCCGGGACGGGCTGGGGCAGCGGCCTACAGCAACATTAAAAGAGCTGCTGGAATTTCTGGTAAGTAATGGCTGTTTGATTAATGTGACAACAATCTCCTTCATTATTCATATGAATGGGCTATGGGGTAGGGTAGCAAGATGGAAGCCTTTTTTTACAAAGAAAAACATTCAGCGGATGTTTGCACAAAGTCTCCCAAAAGCACATAGGGTAATGTGGTATGGTCTGATTAAACCAATGTTGAACTTTTTGTCCATAATTCCAAAAGGTATGTTTTGGACAAAACAACACTAGACATCACCCAAAGAAACCCATACCCACAATGAAGCTTTGTGGTGGCAGCATTGAGGCCTTTGTCAGGGTGGAGAGAATTATGAACAGTTCCAAAGAACAGGCAATGTTGTCACAACCTTTGTGCGCCCGTTCGAAAGCTGAAGATGAAGAGTAAGTTAATGTAATGGCTGGTTATGACCATTGACCGCCTCCCATGTGTCCTGGTATAAAGATTTTTTTTCATTTTGTATTCATTGGAGAGTAAAAGGAATGTATTATCAATGGTTAACTTCTTGTTTCATGTAGAATAAAGTTGGCTCTCCCTTGACTTCTGGTTGCATGATTTTGTTCATGATATTAAATGGACAGAAACTGACAACTAGAAGATTAACATTATGGAATGGCCTAACCAGAGCCCAGACCTGAATCCAATTGAACATCTGTGGGGTGATCTGAAAAGGGTTATGCACAGGAGATGTCCTTGCAATCTGACTGTTTTCTAGCACTTCTGCAAAGAAAAGTGGGCAAATATTGCCACATCAAGATGTGCCATGCTAATTGACTCCTACCCAAAAAGACCGGTGCTGTAAAAAAGCCAAAAGGTGCTTGAACAAAGTATTAGTATAAGGGTGTGCACACTTAAGCAACCAGGTTATTGTGAGGTTTTTTTTCTTTTCCTAAAAGATTTTAGTTTATCAATTGAATTGTTCACGTTATAGGTCATATTTAAAGGTGTAAAATGTTTTGACATGATTTATGAGAAGAAAAAACACTAAATTACTAAAATGTTAAATACAAATGAGATAGAGATAAGGAGATGAAAATTACCAGTGTGTGTTATTCAGTTTGTATTATTCATATGTACAGGATACTCAGAATATTCAACATGCAGCAACACAACTCTAACTTGTATGTTATTTTCCTATATCAAAGATATGAAAATAATATGATCTAATACATGACAGGATAGTATTTCATGCATTTTGAACAAAAAGCCTATTAGAAGCTAAATACATTTCAAATAAAAACATGTCTATCACAAATGGTTAAATCATGTGATTTAAAAGGCAACATATTAAATGTACTTTCTGTAAGTAAATTTATTATAAAAATGCTTCATTTTTGTGTGCATGTGCACGCTTGTGTGTGTGTTTGGAGTTTTCTCACACTTCTGTGTAGGACTGCATCCTACAGGAGGGTGTGGAAATATCACATCCATTTTCCCCTCAAGAACCTGAAACAAATCAGCACAAAGTTTTTTAGAATAAATTGATACATGCTGTATTACCAGTCCATAGTCTTAGTTACTTAAAAATATGTTACAAAGTCTTACTGTAGTCAATGAAGGGTTTTAGAAGAGAATATGCTGATTCTGACTTCGGTGGGGGTGTAAATTCTGTTGAAGATTAACTTAATTGAATATTCTACAGTGGTTGGTTAAATCAAGCAATGTAATCAGTTAAAACGTACCCTGAGCTTTGGAAAAAAGTGCTTTTTACAATGACATAAAATAAATTAAATAACTGGGCATAGTTCATGAAAATCTAGACAGTACAGAGACAACTGCGCCATCTGCTGCCCATCCTCCCCCTGCAGGAGGCAGGCTTCAGCGCTCGATGTCACCAGCCTTCTGACACCACCGCCCATCTCATCAACTCATCACACCTGTTGTCTCGTTTAGCACACCTGATCATCATCCAGTCATTTCCTCCAGTATGTATGTACCCTCTGCTCCCTTTGTCTTTGTGTGTTACTGTCTCGCCTAGATGAGCATTGTTACTCTCTAATTAAATGAATATAGATAAACGACTTCGTTATCCGCTCCTCCTTGTTCACCACACAGAGCTGATAAGTCCAGTCTGTTGTCATGCAGGTGACTTTATAATTGGCTTCACTCGTGCTGCTGCTTGTAGACATCAGTCTGTTCTCACTGTCCCCATCTCTCTCTAGACCAGGATAGATCTACCGGCTGATAATTCATGCCAAATGCATTTGAGTCTCCAAAGACAATGTTCAGGGGCTTGTTGGCTCAAAATATCATATTTACAGCTTCATCAAAAATTATATGTGAATTGTCTAGGAGTTTATTTGGCAGCATGTTTGGTTGTTTTTGATGCGTTGAACATTACTGGTTTATCTATAGCCAGCTCCCATTAGTAAGTGGGTGATTTGCTATGTTCAATTCTTTCATTATAATGGAACATAGTTACAAAATCATGTGTGTTTCACAGAAAGATGTTTGTTTAAATTTGACATCTTCAGCGTATAAAGATTTTTGTTTCAGTACACTTGTACTTATTTTATTCATTTGTATGGCACAGTTTGTTCACCTTTATTTTTTTTACCCAACATCTGGAGACCAATTTGGGCGTATGTCGCATCATTTGACCCAGCAGAAACACCAGCAGAATCTGACAAATCAAACAGGATCAGTCATTATAAATGTACAGCCTCAACCATGTATTGTGGGTTAATAGACATTCCTACTAAACACATTACAATGCCACTGTAAATTGTCTGAGTAATTTATCATATAGTGGATGTTATCATTACTTGTTAGTCAAAGTTGTGGGATCTGACCACTAACAACTACAATATGAATGTATGTTTCATTAGAAGTGAATGTGCCTAGACAAGGAGAATAACAGGGAAACCTTTTTGTTAAGATTCTCCCTGTTGGTAACGCTCTGGTAACCACAGGAATGTTTATATTGACCATTTGGTGTGGGGGTTAGGGTCTTGGCTTTGCTAGGTAAACACGCCCCTCAAGGTATTTAACCGCTTGTAACCCCCATTACGGAGAGAGAGTAGAGAGAGTAGAGATGGACGAGAAGAGTTTGAGCCTGTAACACCATGTCCTTATAGACTATTACTATGCTACAATAAACAATTGAATACTCTCTCCCATACAGCCGAGTATGTGAGTAATTATTACCACCACTATACGACATGGCTGATTTCTAACAAAGTAGAGAGACAAACATTAGTTATCTACTCAGCTTGCCTAAAGACAATACAATAAAACGACAAACAAAACAGTTGGTGAAATGTTGTTAGAGGTCTGAACACAGAGAATGAACATGCCACTGACCTGTGTACCCAGCATCAAGACACTGAACCTGGGTAGATCCTTGGTCCTGTTGGGGGTCCTGGTTGGTACTCTGGGGATGGACGGGACTAAAGGGTGGGAGACATTATTAAAGAACACAGACAAAATGTTACTTGATGAATGAACATAGGATAGAGACAGATGTACTCACCAGAATATTCTTTTAGAAGAGGAACCTGTAAAGAGAAATGCACACTAAATCAGGTCAAGTCATCATTTATATTTGTCTCCACAGGACATAAAAGATAGGATATAAAAGTTAGGAAACTGTCAAAGTCTTACCTTTGCTCTTCTTATATTGAAAAATCAAGACCAGGAAGATGGTCAGTAGAATAGCAGCAGGACCCAAAACCACTCCTACTAGGAATAATGTAAATCCTAGAGCTAAGGCAGGAGAGAGAACAGAAAAATACAATCAGACTAAGCGAAGTAAATAAGGAGTCATTAAATAAAACAGCAAAAGTTTCCTCTGCACGGACAAAATACAGAGAACTATTTAAGGTTATGAGTGATTTGTTAAAATACAAATGTAAAGCTAACAAATAATTTCAATATACAGTACTCAGCATAAAAGAATACACCCAATCATATTTCCCAGAAAATCATCTGTCACTCTTTAGAATTTATACTTTCTGAAGGATCCTAAACAATAAAATATCCCAGCAACTCTGGTTCATTGGTTGCAAATTAGATTCGTCAGTAGAAAATAACAAAACGCTTTTGAACAAAGTGATTTCAGACCATGTTGTTAAATTAAGGAAAACCCCAATGAATCTTTCAGAATAAATTTTGGCTGATGTTCAATGCCTTATACTTTGTTGAACAAAGTGATGTCAGACCATGGTGGTTAAATGCTAATTCGAAAGAATTCCACAACAGACGAGTCTATCCAATCATCACACATGTTGCTGCAAGGTAACTGACAGTTAAGAGGTGATTTTTAACCTATACAATCTCCTCTCAGTCAATGCTGACAATTATGGCACCACATGGATGATAAAAGACCTGAGAAAGTAAGTAATTTCTTTACACAAAGAAGTCAGAGCTACAAGACAATTAGTAAAGCATTGCTAATCAGTCAGAAAATGGTAGCATAAGCTACTTAAGGATGGACTTGTGGCAAGAATTCTGAGATATCCAGGCCAACAATGGAAGCAAACACCTTGAGATGAACGTTTGGTCATTTTGTTGTTGGGGAATTACGTTTTATTTGATACAATTTGACTATGATTTGCTACATCTTAGCCGGTCTTGTTCACTGGTGCGGTCACTACTAGTCAAAAGTGATACCCCACTTTACCAAACATCCCTCTGTGAAATACTTTATATAATGTGGCTACATACTTAAAAAGGACAACTGTTATATAGTGTTACATCTGACTTGTTGTCCATGTCCACTAGAGCAGCTAATGCACGCCACAATGTCATCCCTAATATCAACCAAAATATTAATTCTCAACATAACCTATAACTATTAACATGTTATTTAATAAGAAATATGAATTCACCCATCAGCTTTATAATTAATCACAGTCAATATTATTGTTGTCTATTTTTGTTATTCTCTGTTATTGTTAATATAGCCTTGCATAAATAAACAAAACAGAGCTGTGTTTATTAAAGCATTGTCAGGTTACTTTCCCACATCCTTGTCTGAACGTCATATTGTTAATCTCCCTGGTCTTCCGTCAACTGTACTAGGCTCAACTGCTGTCGCTGATCGAGTATCTTCACGTTCATATATTAATGTGGTTTGTAACTTAAATAAGTCAATTATGTATATATTTTTACTATATATTTATATATTGGTATATGTAGGCTAATGTGTTTGGTGATAGAGCCCATACATTTTTGTGCAGAACAAATGGCGTTTTAAGTAATTACGTTTTAATGGAATATTTAGAAATGTTTGTGTGTTAAAAAAAAAACTAGGATCCAACTTTTTTTGCGACGTTAATCTTCTCTGTGATGTCTGAACTGGTGTGGTATTGTATGCAAGGCTGCCAGGTTTCACTGCCCATGAACTGTATTCTGCTACAGACTCCAGAAAATTCTATAATGAATCGACCCGCCAAAGTCCAGCCAAAAATGCATGAATTGTGTAGGAAACAAACCACATTTGGCAACAGTCGATAAGGAAAAAGTTTCCTCCTACCGTCAGTTTAGCTGCAGTGATTCACTGGTACATTGTATATGAGCACAAAATCATGTTTTACCCTAATAACACACAGAGGCGGTGCGAGATTTTGAGAAAGCTACTGCCTTTGAGCATTGAATGCAGGAAAAACCCTGTGTATAGATATGTAGAATGTCACCCACCAAAGTGGCTAGTAAGAGTGACTGCGTTACACACCACAGCTGAATTCTACCCCCATTTGGTGGGTGGGCAGGTGCCAATGTCAAGCCCTGCTGGTGTTCACTGAGAAATAGATGCAAATCTTCATATCTAAAGAGAGTGTAATCATTTACTCTGAGTACTGTAAATCCACATGATGTAGATATTGGTTCAGATATTGGTTCTGAACTCAGTGTGGCCTTTGGTTGATTAGTTGGTGCTTTTTAATATGTTTTTTTAGGAACAACACACTACTAAAAACTTCACTACGATACCAAGTAACAATGCAATACTACTAACATCACAACGATACCAAGTACCAACACTGTTGTGGAGGAAGACACTGAGTTGTGATAACTGGAATACTACTTTATCAATACTGTCTTTGTACCTCTTGTATCTCCATTCACATCAGATCCCACTTAACAGGATAATACAACACACAGAAGTTACTCACCATTCACAGTGACACTGACAGGTTGACTGGTGTAGGTAGATTTGGGTCTGGAGTCTCTCTCTCCCTGACACCAGTAGAGACCCTGGTCAGACTCACCAGCTCTACTGATGGTGAGGGTGTCTCCTGTTACAGTGTGTCTGTCAGACTGGGATACTACAGTATCATTACTGTCTTTGTACCACTTATATCTCCAGTCACTGTAGGACCCAACTGAACAGGTCAGAGTGACTGTGTATACAGGAAACACTGGGTTTGTCTTTACAGTCAGTGTTGCATTTGGCAGAGCTGGTAAAAAAGACACATAAATACATGGCATGTTTATTAATAACAGCAGGGGAAAGTGGGGTGAGATGAGCCTGAGTTATTTGAGTCAACTACTAACATCACTATGATACCAAGTAACAACTCAGTACTATTAACATCAGTATGATACCAAGTAACAACACACTACTACTAACATCACTATTATAACAAGTAACAACACACTACTACTAACATCACTATGATACCAAGTAACACCACACTACTACTAACATCACTATGATACCAAGTAACAACACACTACTACTAACATCACTATTATAACAAGTAACAACACACTACTACTAACATCACTATGATACCAAGTAACAACACACTACAACTAACATCACTATGATACCAAGTAACAACACACTACAACTAACATCACTATGATAACAAGTACCAACACACGACTACTAACATAACTACGATACCAAGTAACTACACACGACTACTAACATAACTACGATACCAAGGAACAACACACTACTACTCACATCACTACATTACCAAGTAACAACACAGTACTACTAACATCACTATGATACTATATAACAACACACTACTACTCGCATTACAATGATACCAAGTACCAACACACTACTATTAACATCACAATGATACCAAGTAACAACACATTACTACTAACATCACTATGATACCTAGTCACAAAACTGATGTGGAGGGAATCACTTACTTGTGATGACTGGAATACTACTTTATCATTACTGTCTTTTTACCACTTACAGTGGTCTGCAAAAGTTTGGGCAACCTTGTTAATTTCCATGATTTTCCTTCATAAATCGTTGGTTCTTAGGATAAAAAAAATCTGTTAAATATATCATATAGGAGACAAACACAGTGATATTTGAGAAGTGAAACGAAGTTTATACCATTTACAGGAAGTGTGCAATAATTGTTCGAACAAAATTAGGCATGTGCATAAATTTGGGCACTGTTGTC
>JACXGJ010012687.1:0-12500 GCA_016801105.1 Esox niger
GCTGTGACGTCTCGCCGGAAGAACCAATGCGCTGTTCAATTATACAACCCTGCGAGTTGCCCAGGCAGTAGCCAAATGACTCTTGTCTGCAGGAGGGGTCTGTTGTCTTGAATCGAGACGTGCAACTAATAAATCTCTCCCTCTATCTTGTCTCCTCTCTCTGTCTCTTCTCTCTGGTCTCTCTGTCTCTCTTGTCTCTCTCTGTCTCTTCTCTCTGGTCTCTCCCTCCCTGTAGCTGTGTGTGATTCTGGAGCCCATGCAGGAGTTGATGTCCAGACACAAGACGTACAGCCTCAGTCCTCGGGACTGTCTGAAGACCTGCCTCTTCCAGAAGTGGCAACGTATGGTGGCGCCACCAGGTAACACCACCATGAGTAGGAACACACGCACACGCACACACACACACACACACACACTCTAGACCGGACATGCATGAATGAATGCACGTATCAACACACACACACACTCCTTTTTGGCCTGACTCCTTCCCTCTCCTTCCAGCTGAGCCAACCAGACAGCCCCCCAACAAGAGGAGGAAGAGGAAGATGTCAGGGGGAAGCACCATGAGCGCCGGAGGAGGAACCAACAACAACAGCAACAGCAAGAAGAAGAGTCCCGCCAGCAGCTTTCCCCTGTCCAGCCAAGTACCGGTGAGGAGCACACGCCTGCGGGCGGGCAGCCCGTCCTGAGCCGACCCCTCTGCCACATTCTCATTTAACATATAACCACGGGGGTGAACAAGTGTTGCCGTTGGCATGGTACTCAAAGAATCAGCCAAGTACAACCGAGCACCCGGAGGCCAGGATATCCTCCCCACACAGCTAACTGTTATCTTCTTACCTCTTATCTGTTAAATGATGGTCTCGCCCCGTACCTTCCTCTCCCTGTCGATGGTGATGCCACAGTAGTTCTCCCTATCTCTGTCATAACAGCCTTCCTGTCCCAAGACGTCATGGTGTTGGGAGAGACCATTATGTTCGGGAAGGGGGGGGGCTAAGTGCAATGGTACTTCCCCAGTCCGTCCAACGGCGGCTTCCTTTTCTTCCCGCAGGACGTGATGGTGGTGGGAGAGCCCACTCTGATGGGCGGGGAGTTCGGCGACGAGGACGAGCGGCTGATCACGCGGCTGGAGAACCAGCAGTTCGACGCGGCCAACGGCATCGACGACGAGGACAGCTTCAACAACAGCCCGGCGCTGGGGGCCAACTCGCCCTGGAATAACAAGGCCCCCTCCAGCCAGGAGAGCAAGAGTGACAACCCAACTTCACAGGCCTCGCAGTAGGCCTGGGTACAGGGCCTCCGTAGCCAAGGGGGGGGGGGGGTTCCCCTCTTTTAAGGTGTGTCTCAATTGTCTATAGTGGCTTCCTGACTGTTCTCATCTCATTCCCTCCAAGGGGCAATCAGCAGTTCAAATGACAACGTAGTGGTCGACCCTGGTTGTGTTTCGGTAGGATACGAAGGGGCGGGGCCAGGGGAACTCCAACCACTCTCAAATTCTTAGACAGGGTTGGCCCGGCGTTGTTTTGTTCCGAGCATGTTGTGCGGCCGCACTGTGTTGGCTTGCGTCTACGCCGACATTCCTGTAAAACAGTCTTATTTTATGTTCCCGGTCGGGTTCGAGCGATCCCCGATCCAAGCCGAACGATTGTACGTGATTGATTTGTTTTGTCCACGAAATGGTTGTGGCCGTGGTGGATCTCCCCAGTAACGTGGATTTAGTCTAGGCCTTGAAGTGGACAGGCAAACCACCCCGGCTGTAATTGTTGTTGGTTGTTACCTGTGAACACAGACATCCCTCCCGTCCTGGGTTCAGAAGAGGTGTGAGGCGTTGGGGAGAGAGAAGACACTCCAGACAATTGGCATGTACCCGGGTAGGGGTGAAGGAAGGTTTTGGGGTGGGGAGGTTTCGGGGGGTTGTCGAAGGCAACAACTGGCCCGCCGTCCGCCTTCGGAAGAATCGCGTTCGGTAAACATGGAGCTGAACTCTGGTCCCCTCTGCTGCTGTAGGTGGGTGTGTGGACGTGAGTGAATGTTTGTGTGTGTGTGTGTGTGTGTGTGTGTGTGTGTGTGTGTGTGTGTGTGTGTGTGTGTGTGGTCAGAACAAAAGCCCGGACTTCGCCAATGCTAGGGGACCAGAGTTTAGATCCAATTGCTATATAATTCTTACACACACACCAAACACACTCCCCCCCTTCATTTGAAGGAGTAAATCCAACCTTTTAACAGATATCAGAAAGCATTTAAACAACTACAACAACAACAACAACATTTTAAAGAGTTTTATACCAATCTCTATTTCCCTAGGATGTTTTATTTTACATTTTATATTTTTCCTGCATTTCAGTTCTACTTTTTGTTATTTTTTACCGATGATGTTGACAAGCTAACAGACCAAGGAGCCAGAAACCAGGACTACTTTTAAACCAACTTCCCCCTAAGAAATATATTTGGTTTGTTTTAACATTTTTTTTATGTTTAAAAGAGAAATAATTTTAGTGTGGATGTTTTATTTTTTGGTTTTTGATTTTTTAAATACTTTGATTTTTTTCCTTTGTGTGTATTTGTGCTTGTATATTTAAGGTAGTAGCAAAGTTCTGTACGACTGTAACAATGAAATGTATTCTGACTTAGAGTTATCTAAAGCCATTCTGATTTAATGGAAAGAAAAGACAGAAAAAGACAAGGTCAAAAAAAGAAATGAAAAAAACATGACCCCTCCCCCTCTTCATCTCCACAAATCCCATCTTACTCTTTTTTAAAACTTGTGTACATTAAATTAAAATCCCTGGGGTACGGTCACCATTGACAAAACGTTGTAATCAGCCGATTTCCTTTGTTTTCTATTTATTTTTTATGAAGTATCCAAAATACGAAGTGACACACATCATAAATCTACACAGGTGTCATCAACGTATCTATTTAGCAAACTATCTACTGGGTTTGGGAAGTTTAACACGGCAAATCAGACGAAAGCCAGATCATTTAAATATTCTAGGTTATCTCAAACGACACCTGGTTCCCTGTATAGGGCTCTAATGTAGGGCACTATATAGGTAAAGGGGTGCCATTTGGGACATACTGTGATCCACGTCTATACCCACTTGGGTACGCGTTTGCAGTCCATGAAATGTTCATGTACTAGCGGGGTCTGTCCCTCTCGGGAGGCCCTCCAGATCTGTCAGATCAACTAAACAAAAAATGAATGATTCATTGGTCCGTTTGGTTGTTCAAAGCCTGTGGTTCTCCGGGTCAATGACGGTTCGGCCCTGGTCACTTAGCATGTGTCCGGTATCCTGTCGACCAGCAGCCGGAGAATCGCACGCTATAGATGTTGTCTGTGACGGTGCTCAATACTGCTGTACACGCTTTTTAAACCTGCTAGCGGTGGTATTCTCTGCCCTCGTAATGGCCCCCTAGTCCCTTTTATACTGCACAGATTTCACCTAGATTAGTGCACTAGAAAGGTCATATGGAAGGCCGTTAGGGAGGTTGTGTTCAATGGTGTTTCGTACCCCAAAAGAACCCTGTAGAAAAATCCTTGTTTGATATATATTTTTTGATTTGGTTAGTTTTATGCCCTTGATAATTATTGATTAATGTATGGTACCAATAAAAAGATACATTTTCACTTTAAAATAGCTTTGGGAGTCTTATTTCCTCTTACCAATATTCTGTACACATTGTATAGTCTCATACAATTTACGTACCAAATGTTTTGCGAAATCTCATCACCTATAAAAAATGTTTGTTAATAATGTTAGGTAGGCCTATAGTACAGCTTGTAGTCTTAGCTGCAAAAACACCCCAAAAAACGGTGATATTGCCACTCCTGCTTGACAGTTCTCTGAACCTGGCCCAGTCTGGGAACAGGACTATTCAGGAAGGAATGCTACCCGATTCTGGGAGGATGATCCAGTCATACTGAAGCATTACTGTAATGAGCCCAGCCAAACCTTGGCGCCGCGAAAGAAGCACACTGCTCTGCAGAGGCCTCGCGTTCAGCTACCCCAACTCTCCATCCAGAGGGTGAATATACTCTCAGACCGAAATACAGCAATGGTGCCCTCCAAACACAAACTACGATTATGTCATATTTTGTTTGACAAAGTTCTGTATTTCATACCAGAAAATTTGGGGTAATATCTATAATCCCTGTCAAGTCTTTCTATTTCGGATAGTACTTCACAATTAAATATTTATATGTAGTCCCTACTTTAGAAACAGTATAAGGACAAATGCTAAACTATACATGTATGCATTCTAAATAAGGTAATAGAAACAACCCAAACATTTTTTACAGTTAAATCATATGTAAAAGAAAGATTAAAGCAATATAGTTAATATGATGATTTGTAGGAGTATTGAATGAGTGTAATATTTATTTCTGCCTTAACTGGTGAATTGACTGTTGCTGTGTGCA
Organism: Esox niger; assembly: GCA_016801105.1. Lineage (NCBI taxonomy): Eukaryota > Metazoa > Chordata > Actinopteri > Esociformes > Esocidae > Esox > Esox niger. Next base: position 4,421 of record JACXGJ010012687.1, read on the forward strand.
GAAGATAGAGTAGATAGTATAGCATGCTATTTTCTTTGAAACTGTACCTTCAGATTCAGTACAGTACAGTGCAGGCAGGCAGTGAGCAGGCAGGCGCTAGGACCACTTATCCTGACAAGCAAAGTGTATTCTCTCCTGACCAGCAAAGGGTAGTGTCTCAACTAGCTAGTAGAAAGCTAGCGTTTGGTTTCTCCGGGGGAACGGTATGAATTCATAGAAATACTTGCTTGAGCGAGGTAAGGAGTAGTTTGAGTAATCATTTGTTACAGCATATACACCTTGCTAGATGCCCTGATACAGTGTTGGGCTTTATATCGACAAGGAAGCATGGAATAACGGAACAACCGAAGCTAACCACTCCGCTAGCTACAGCGACTCGCTATAACAAGCTAGCTAGTTAGCGGTTGCTGTTGTCAACAACGCTAACATTGGTAACACTAACGTTTGGTATCACTAACGTTGGGGTGCCCTATAATATATGTAATCGTACTATATACCAGATAACTATCTAACCATTGACTGAACTTTTAAGCGACTGACACCTCGTAGCTTGTACTCTGTAACAAGGATGTTATCTAGCTAGCTAGTTAGCATGTTAGCGTCAGCTGTGGCTATCTACCAGCTATTCATGACTCATGAAGTGTAAACAATTAGCTAGCTATCAATGGATTCATTGATTGTTGGGTGCTGTATATTTTTATTGCATGTGGATTATACATTGCCGACATCAGACTAATTCGTCATGTCAAGCTAAAGTAGCTAACGTTAGGTAGGTATGTATTGAATTGGAGCTGTACCTATTGTGTACTGTATCTTGCTAATATTCCAGGACAGTCGGTAGCCCAGCAGTATATTTACTGTCAGAGTGGGTTCCACTCTGTATCCTGTTGTGCCAGGATTCATGCCGATTGCCCTGCTAGTTACTTTAGAAAGAAATGCAATTGTGGGAGTTGTCTAGAATTATGAAATCACATATTTGTGTGAATTACCATCAGTACAGGAGTGTCGTGAAGTTCTCGTTCGACAGTTTGATTTTGTTGACAGTTGCTTTTTCAGTGGCTAATATTAATTGTCTTTAGATTATTCACATTTATATTTTAGTTATTTAGCTGTCACTCTTATTCAGATGTGGTCCCCATGGATATCAAACCCACAACCTCGGGCGTTGCGTGTTGCATGCTCGACCAACTAAGCAACACTGTTATTTGCAGTCATAACAGATCCGATTTCCAAAGTAGACTTAAACAGATCCAGATTTTGTCTTAGTGAATTGGTGTTGTCAGGAATAGATGGAGTCATGAATTAATTCCCTCATGTTAGCATTATTAATACAGTAAATCGAACTCCTTGGAGTATGGGCTGATCTGCCCTGGGGAAATGGGGATGTCTCCAAGGAATCTGCTGCATCTTCCTGTTGCCTGGGTTACTTCCAGTCCCTGTACTCCATATCATGTTTGTTTACTACGAAAATGGGTGGAATGTTAGCCATAGCCGGGTTACCCAGACTAATCTGCCTGTCATCCAGTGTATATTTCTGTACCTTAATTGCTTGTGTGTGTTTTTGCCAGACCCAGCCATGTCTCAGGTGGAAAAGAAGGCGGGGCTCCTGAGGAGAACCTCATCGTCTAAAAAACCCCTGAAGGAGAAAGTTGTGCTGATGTACGATGAGATATTTGCGGTAAGAAAAAGGGAACCTTTTTTTTTGAGAGTTGTAGTAGAACAGGAAAAATGGATAAAAGGAGTGAGTGTCGTGAGAGACAGGACCTGAAATTCTGTAAGTGCTCTCATCCTCGTCTGTTCTCCTACCTCCGTAGAAAGAGGACCCAGCCAAGAACAACCCTCGCTTTTGGGACGAACTGTTTCTCATGAAGGTGAGAGAGGCCACTGTTAGTTTTGTGAACACACGTTATCTCTTCACCAGAGGAGATTGTAGGACCTGGTTTTTATGTTGATGCTTGATTTGTTAACTTGGTGGTGTTTACAAAGAGCTTTAAGCTAAAAGATAAAATGTAACACAGGAAGTGGTCCTGCTCTGGTTCAGAAATAGGATTGACAGTCTTAAAATGCCACCTACTTCAAGTTATCATCATAAACAACAGTGAACATTTTAATTTGAATAATATGATTGGACAGTGTAATGTGTTAGAGTTGAAATAAACATTGGAATCCAGTGAAAATGTATTTGACTAGAAACGTCTGTGTGCTGCATTGATTTATTTAATGATAAAGCAAAATAAGCAAACATGAATGAAACTCTTCCATGGAAACACATTTAGTAATTCGGTTATGAATAAGCTGACAAAATCGGTATTTAGTAAGTCAACTGGTACAGGTGAAAATCAACACACTTTTATATACCATTTTGGGTGTTCAACGATAAAAATCTTAGTTGACTAATGCATGAAATCGGTCATCCTTTGAATAAAAAAAACTGAACATCCATCGTTTACAAAGCTATCTGTTTACTCGTGTACCAAACCAACATTTTAAATGTCTCTACAAAGCTAGCTGTGTTTAAGTGTTTAACTAGCACACGTTCACCGCCCCCTCCAGGTGAACCTGGAATACCTGGAGACCAAGCTTGAGTGTCTGGATGGAGATGAGGTGATGAAGACGAAGGACAACGTCAATAGCCTGTTCCACCATTGTGTTCAGACCCTGGCAGAGGAGCACCAGATCAAAGTGGTCAACGCCCTACAGGTGGGTGAAATGTCAACGAATGGCGCTCAAAGCCGCTTCGCAAAAATCGTCCAAGACGATGACGGCCGCGGTCGCGTTTGCCGTTTGTGTTGTATTCCGTTTTCAGTGACACGTCATTGGTGTATATTTTCCCACGGGGTTTAGTTGGTGAACCACGGTGGTTCCAACAAGTTATGGGTTCGAATCCCACAATGGGACCTGGGATAAACATGCAGGTGCCCCCTACTCTAAATATAGAAGATATTCTGGTCTCGTTCCAGACGCTGTGCGCCTTGTTCCGTGGAGTTCACCAGAAGAACAAGTCCGCATCAGGCTTTGACATCATTAACATGCTCATGGGCTTTGACAAGGCTGAACTCCGCATGAAGGTGGGTGAGTGGGTGTGGTTAGGGTTACGGGTGTGTGTGAGTGGGTGTGGTTAGGGTTAGGGGTGTGGGTGGGTGAGTGGGTGTGGTTAGGTTTAGGGGTGTGGGTGAGTGGGTGTGGTAAAAAACAAAAAACAACCCCTAGTGTTTATTGTGTTAAAATGTTCTAAATCTGTGTTTTTCCATCTGCATTTTCCGAACGTGTCCCTGTGTGTCTCTTCCATAGGATCTGATGGAGAGTTTGGACAGCCTGCTCTGTGGGGAGGGTTCAGAAAGTCTCAAGGCTCTTTGTCTCAAACTGCTGCTGTGTTTAGTGACGGTAGGAGGACAGGAATATCAGGTCTCCTGTCTTTTAGTCGGTGGCGGCAGAAGATTAGGTCGCATCCCTCATCCGGAAAAATATGTGTTTTATAATAATTGGTGTAAAGTAGATATTTGGCCTATACCTGTATAATGGTTAGTTTGGTAATGTCGTTTTATTGAGTGTTTGGAATGCGGCCTTTTAGTACATGATGGTTTCACGCCTCCCCAGGAGGCCGTTGTCACAGTTACTCCCTGGTCGCGAGGGGGGGTGAGCTCACCCATGCGGCCACACACACCCACACCCACACACCCACACCCACACACCCACACACCCACACACCCACACCCACACACCCACACACCCACACCCACACCCACACACCCACACCCACACACCCACACACATGTAGAGAGTTAGATATCAAGATGAATGAATCCAGTTGCCTGAAATTGTGAAAGCCCTGTACACACACACACACACACACACTTAAAGTCCCTCATTCCAACCCAGTTGTTTTGTGTGTTGCAGGTCACAGACAACATCAGTCAGAACACCATTCTGGAGTACGTGATGATCAACAGTATCTTTGAGGCCATTCTACAGGTGACTGTCTTTACTGGAGACATGTTTGGTTTCTAACCGTGATCCTATCAGATGGTTGTCGATATGTGATCCTAGTTGATGGATGACAGTGCCACCTTCCTCCCATCGCTCTCTCTACAACCCTTATCTAGATCCTATCTGTGTTTCTGGTTTAGTCAGTGTTCTTTGGTTGTTGATATGTGGTCGTGGTGCTTTGATGAACAATGCAAATGTCCTCCAATCTCTTTTTCTCCTCTCCCTAATTCCACAACCCATCCTGTCCTGTCTAGATTCTGTCGGATGTGTCCAGTAGGGGGCGACATGGATATGATTCTGTTGTTCTGCTGGCCTTGCTGGTAAACTACAGGAAATATGAGGTGAGTCTGTCTGTCTGTCTCTGCCAGTCTTTCTCTTTCTTTCTGTGTGTGTGTGTGTGTGTGTGTGTGTGTGTGTGTGCGTTTCTCTGTGTGTGTCTCTTCTGTGTCTGTCTGTCTGTATTCTGCCTCTACTGATGCCGATTCTTCCTGTCAGTCTGTGAATCCCTACATCGTGAAGCTCTCCATCATGGATGATGAACCCACATTAGATGTGAGTGCGGATCTGAGTTATATATTTCTATAATTATTACAACATTCCCTTATGATAAGTTTCCATCCAAATATAAAAATGTATAATGGATTCTGTTTTTTTTTTAGGGAATGGGTTTGGTGGTGGGCCAGGCTCTGACTGAATATAACCGGTGAGAAACAGATAAATAGACTCAAGGTTTTTGTTTCATCGTTATTGACCTACTTTAGAACTTCAAACTGTTTGATGTATTTTTACTGCAAATTAAATCTTCCATATATATGTGTGTGTGTGTGTGTGTGTGTGTGTGTGTGTGTGTGTGTGTGTGTGTGTGTGTGTGTGAGAAATCATAGAGAAACAGGTTTCTATAATATTAATTGTGAAAAGACCAAAATTAAAACTTGAATGGAAGTGTTTCATGTTTGTTCTTTGGAGGGCGGGGACATTCTGGTCTCGTTCTTGAAGTGTTGAAAGTATTTTGTTTCTCTGCTATTTTTCTCACTTTCTTCATCTTTCGTTCACCTTCTCTGTTTCTCCCTCCCTCACCTCAATCTCGCCTCTCTCTTTATCTCCTTCTGCTCTGCCCAATCCATATCCATATTAACACTTTGTCTCTACATCCCTCCCTCCCGCTCTCCTCCATAGACAGTACAAAGACAAGGAGGAGGAGAACCAGGGCGGTTTCTTCTCAACACTGACCAGCATGGTAACCTCCCACCTTGTCTCAATCAGTTGGGTTATCAGACACAAATTAGCTCTTGTCCTTCGCATTGCACCATATTCTCCGTTGTTCTTTAATAGTCCAGGACTAGGCTCACTCTAGATTCTCCACTGTCCTCTAAGATGTTTCCAGTACTATGTTTGATCAATGTCTGGCCAGTATGTTTTTCCTTATTCTGTGTAACCCAGTGGGTCTCAATAGCCACTGTCAAACCTCTCTTGGTGTCATTCCTTTCTTGTCCACAGGTGGGCAGTATGTTCATTGCAGATGCCGAAGAGAAGCTGTCTGTGCAGTAAGTACACGCTTTTTAAAGTCTAATTCTGTATCGTTTTTTCTGTTATTTTACCAGGTAAGTATCCTAAGATCTCGTTCTTATTCACAGCAAGAGCTGTGAGCGGTTAGGTTTACCTGTCTGTTTACAGGCTGAGGGACAGAATGACAGGGTTGATTAGATTAGATTCGGTTCAACTTTGTCACTGAACAGTACAAGTAAAGTACCGTACAACAAAATGCAGTTATTACTTTTCAGATTCACAGACTGAAATGACCAAGCTCGGTCAGTCATATATTATATTAGCCACAGCGTTTAACCCTGTCCCCAGACTTCTGCCTAAATGTATGGGAGTTCTGGTTGGACCAATCGGCTTAGCCTGCCGACCAATCATCTCCCGCTACACCTCCCCAGACACCAATCGCTAGGTTGTAGTGGGACAGCTGTGGGGACTGATGAAATATCTACAAGCTGTACTAACTCTAGGCAGGACAAAGCTGTTACAGTGTGAAGGGAGTTGTTTTTATATTTAAAAAAATGTATGTAGAATTTGTATAGGAACCATTCCTACAAAATACACCCGACCTCCCTTACAGAAGTCATAGTGAAAAAGTATTGTCCCACACGCTGACTCTGGTTTCTATTAAAATGCTTGAGAATGGTCCTGTGCGCCATAACCTTTGGAGAGGGTCACCACGGTCAAGAGCACCGCCAGAGCAGTGTTGCCTAAACCAAATGCATCTGCTATCAAACTCCGGTGGTTCTGAATTACTGCTTCGGAGATAAAGGAAATTGAGGCGAAATCCATTTTCTCTGTAAGAAATGATAACCCTATTGGACGAGGCAATTGTGGAAATGGAATTATGTTTTTCCATCCCATTTATTTGGGGTTTTCGCCCAGCCACTTATAGATATTGACCTTTGTCCTTTCTCTGACCTCTCCAGGACGAATGAGGCGATTCTTCTGGCGTTGTATGAAGCTGTGCACCTCAACCGGAACTTCATCACCGTTCTCGCTCAGGTGCTTTAGATGACTATTTTTAGAAAGTCTTATTTTCCCTTCTCCCTGCTTTTTTCTTTTGACTTTGAGGTATATATATTTTCTCTGTCATCCGTTCTCCTTTTTTCTCTGTTTGCGAGAAAGAGAGATGAAAGTTGAGAGCGAGAGCAAGTGAGGAGGGAGAGCAATTAGCGCTCGATCTTCTCCCTCATTGTGTTTTTGTTCTGTCAGACTGAAGGATCTCTGATGTCCTGATGGCTGCAACCCAGCTGACTTTGATTGGTCGATAAGGAGGCGAGAAGGAGTAGGAGGGGGATTGTTCTTTGTGTTATTCTCATTGGTTTAGTGGGTCTTCCAAGTCATGTCTCCGCCCCCAAACCCCTCCCCCCACCAACACCACCACAAAGATTAGCTTTAATAGCGTGAAGGACAAAGAAAGGGTTGCTAGGGTACAATAATGAAAACCCTAGCCTTGGAATGACTAAATACCTGTTTGAGGTTGGTTTAGTGGTTCTGTGAGACAGATTTTGAATGGCGGTCTCCACAAGCCTCTCTACCCTGTTCTCAGTCTTCCTGTCATCCCATCTTCCCCTCCTTTCTTCAACACCTTCTCCTTTCTGTGCCCTGACAATTAACAGAGCCACCCAGAGATTGACATCCCGACCACGCCCACCACCCCTGTACCGACCACTCCCACAACTCCACTGGGCACAACCCCGCCTTCTACTGACAGTAAGTCACCTGATTGTGACACACAATGACACATGCTTTCTTATTTGCCGCCAAACACCCCTTTTTCGCCCTTAGCCCCTAAGTCGAGTGACAATTAAGGAACAGCTCTAAGCAACCATCCTTGCTGGTTTAAAAAAAAAAATTCACACTGTCTTTTTTTGGCCATTCTTTTTTTTTTCTCAACGCTCACCAAGCTGTACCCTCACTGGCTGTCTTGCCCCATGTTCTTGTCAAATATTTAACAGGCTCTCTAATTTTTTGGGGGATATAAAAAAACAAGAACAGTTACTGCTTGTTCTTGTTGGAGTGCAAAGGAAGATGTGACTCTTTAAAATGGTTCACTACTATTGTTCACTATTATGGGCCCTTTTCACTACTGTCGTTCTCTGCTGTGGTTCTCTAATCTGGTACACTATTATGGGCCATTTTCCCTACTGTGGTTCACTACTATGCTTCACTAATGTGGTTCAGTAATATGGGCCCACTCACACCTCAAACCTTTTCCGGTCGCGTGCAATGTAACAATTAAAACATGCAAAGCATGTGTGTGTGTGTATTTGTGTGGCGGCTTGCTAAAAGCCATTTTCTGCATCAAATATTAACGTAGCCGGCTTCAAATACAAATGAATCTTTCAGGTAGAGTGCCATGTCACTGGCCACACACACACACACACACACTTAATTTGAGCGTGTAGACGTCACGTGGAATGTTACTGTGGAACATGCTGTGTGGGTGTGTTGCTAACAGTTGTTTGCCGTATGATATGTTAATGTTACTGGGTTCAGACATACTGCCGTTTCCGATGTGGTCCATGTGCCTAGCTGACTCGGGGTGTTT
>JACXGJ010012688.1:0-17393 GCA_016801105.1 Esox niger
CCACAGTTTTCACCTAATCCTAATTCAGTAGGTTTTAGAGTTGATCCACAGTTTTCACCTAATCTTAATTCAGTAGGTTTCAGAGTTGGTCTACAGTTTATACCTAATCCTAGATCAGGAGTCAGAGTTGGTCCACAGTTTTCACCTAATCCTAATTCAGTAGGTGTCCGAGTTGGTCCACAGCTTTCACCTAATCCTAATTCAGTAGGATTCAGAGTTGGTTCACAGTTTTCACCTAATCCTAGTTCAGACGGTGTCCGAGCTGGTCCAGTTTTTACATAATCCTAGTTCAGTAGGTGTCCGAGTTGGTCCACAGTTTTCACCTAATCCTAATTCAGTAGGTGTCAAAATTGGTCCTCAATCTTCACTTAATCCTTATCCAGTAGGTGCTAAAGTAGGTCCTCAGTCTTCACCTAATCCTAATCCTGCAGCTGTCTGAGTGGGCCATCATTCTTCATCAAATTTGATTCAGAGTGGGCTCACATATCCTGTGAGTCGTGATTCCAAAAGCCCCTTAAAAAATGTTTTAGAGTAGGAAGAAATGACGGTGTGTGGCATAATTAGGACTGAGATGTCCCCTTACACATCTCAATATAAAATATAATAAACAGATACACACATTTATAATGACAGATATCTCCAACCCTCTTTCACATCTTGATATAAAGCATAAGCATTAGACAGCCGCTGGGTATTTGTGTGTGTGTGTGTGTGTGTGTGTCAGACTGACAACCTTTCTGGTTAGTTATGCATCCCTATCTTCTGTTTTTTAAATCTGTGATTCTTTATGCTCTGGCAATTAAAATAAAGTTTGTGTGTGTGTGTGTGTGTGTGTGTGTGTGTACGTGCATGCGTGTGTGCGTGCGTGTGTGTGGAGAGTCTGAATGTGTAGATATGCAACATTCTATACTAGACCTGGAGAGAAAGAGGGTCATTTGTTTTGGAAAATAACAAAAAAAATGTAGAATTTATTGAATATGAACAGATCTCTCTGATACAATACATGAATAATTCACTAACAAGAATGTCCATTATCTAAGGGAATAGAGCGGAAACAAATATCACTGTGTATGACACTGATTTTCTGTACTATGTAACAAAGAAAAGACAACACAAAAGACTAAGGATGAATTATCAATGGAAGTGATTGAAATGTAAAGAAAAGAGAGAGAATTAATTCATTCAACTTTTACTTATTCTTCCTTTAGAACAGAGCTGCAATTTTAGGTCCATGAATGAACTGATTATAATAAATAATGAATGAATGTGTTACCCATTCAATGAGTTGTTATCACCCAGCATAATTGCAGACACATTCTTAAAACAATTGAAAATGTAGCCTTGATTAATCTTGATATCATAGCTATCTAGAGTAAGGAAGAGAGTGGTAATGATTGGATCATCGTACATTTTCATCACAGGGCCTCTGGATGACACGGTGGTCCTTGTTGCAATACAAGAAAGCACAATTTCCTCATACCTTAAAAATGTCCCTGCGATTGGGTGAACCCTGCTGGGAAGGTGCGTACCCTGTTAAAAAAGGGAAACCCAAATACTACTGCCTACTGAACGGCCACCAACATCATGATTCATTACACCTCATGGCAAGGTGCCTGAAGCTTAATGCTGGCATACATTTTCATTTCTTCACACGTACTTTCAACTGTACTGTATAAAATAACTAAAACATTTTTAAAAAATACACTAGCCACAATCCTTTAAAACATAGCAATGATATCTCTCAGATTATCCTAATAAAATAAATTTTATTTTACAGAATGTATTAAGTTGGATCTTTACTAAAAAGTTGTCGGGTGTCTTATGAGCCAATTGTCACCTTACCCAGTCAGGGTTTCAATTCGCGCTTCCACCAGTCCCACTTTGTTATTCTCAAGTTCTAGATGTCTCTTCCCAAAAATACTAACAATGTATAAAAGCAATTATATCTGGATTTACAGTTTACCATTTAGCGATTATTTGTATGATAATAATAGACATTAATCATTCAAAGTTAGAGATAGACTTGATAATAGTTGAATTGACTGACTAAAAAAAATTGCCAACTCCGCAAATTATTGTCCCTTTGACTGGTGATTTGGTGGTCCAGAAAACAGAAAAGGTCGCGAACATCTGTGCTACAATGTAGCCTGGCTAGTGGCATAGGGGATTCTACTTCAAACACGTGAGATATGTCAAGTATTGTACAAATGCTTTTTTGATCACATTACTGCTGCTGCAGTGATCTACATTACACAGTAAACTTCATATTTAATAGTTTGCAATAATATCGCATTTCATTGTTATCGTATAGGCCTGATGTATCAGGTATGCAATCAGGTTGTTGCTAATTCGCACACCAGCCGAGGAATAGCGCCTGCAGGTTCAGCTATATGAGTGGCTATCAGTTTGCCACTTGTCATATGGTCATAACTCCTGGGAATGGAATTGCAGGTATTCTGGTGTAGCATAAACCGCTTAATCAACTGTCTGTCCTAAGTGGATATTCACCACGCGTTACTGTGTCAGCGGGGCAGGAAATTATACTAACTGAGCTCCTATAAAATGTAATTGATTACCAATGCTTAATCAACTCAAAAATCGATTTGAGATTCATCGTCGCGAGTAGCAACGGATTAGTCTATAAATGGGCATTGTGATAGCCTATCAATGGGAAATGTATTGCTCTCTGTGAGCGTATTTGCAGTATAGCCACCCTACTACTTTATATTGAATACCAGTATCATCACCTTACCATTGTTGTCTGGATTGTCTGATCTAGTCTATAGATTTTTCCGCATCTCCCAAACACCCGGTCTGTACACTACACTGTAGGCTACAGGAGCAGGTAGCCAGATTGAAAATGCAGAGAAATGTATCATTATACAGTCATATCTAAACGAAGTACCAGGCTACACTGAAACAAAGTAATTATATTCACCTGAAATCATCGGGGTTTCCATTAAGTATCGGAAGATGTTGTTCTGTGAAAACAAATTCCAATGCGCTGTATTTTTACCTATACTGGACTTTAGCCCACAGCAAACTGTAACCCTGATAAAACGCGTATTCTTCACTCTCGGTCACACTGACCACGCCTCTTCGTTAATATTCATGAACACTGTCGCCTTTGCCAAATTGGGAAACTATAACAACGACAAAACATTAGTTTACAGTGCAGAATAATTTGGTCGTTGGATGATTTCTGAAGTTTTCAAAATACAGTCGCTTTTTTGTTTCATAGAATTAGACAACTTGAATATGACGATATCAATGTACAGGCCCACATTTTATCTTATTTATCTTGAGCTATGTGAATGTGAATTACAATTTTCCTTACCTGTACTTTTTTTTACTCACTGTGTTCATACCCTCACATCACAACTGGAACTTTACTGACACCTGCTGGCTGAAGTCTGGCATTATCAGTATTCAACGGACAGAGAAAAGCGCATTGGTTCAACAGTAGGTGCTACAGTTCTTACACACACAGAAACCCGGAGCTGGAAAGGGCGTCTATTGGTGTAGCACAATAGATGGCTTTAAAATACTTTTTAATCAGTATAATGGCCTTTTATAAGGCATTCATCTTATATAGCCTTTATGAATTAATAAGCGTGGTCTGGGGTTGTGATGAATAAGAGAGATGTGGTCTGTGTGGCATCTTTGTATTTAACAAAAATGGAAATGCACTTACACTGTCACAGGCGCAAGTAAAGGCTAGTACATAATCTGCATCACTTTCTCCTTATTTGAGCTGCAGAATTTGTTTGCCAAGGCCAGAAATAAAATAATAGTAGGTCACATGATGCAACTGATCTGAGCGGACACAGGTGCCCGAGCTCTCTCTAATTTATCCTTCAAACGCCCCTTTCAAATAAAGTCTACGTTGACATAGAGTCTAAAATTGATTCAGTAAATAAGGAACATTGGTGTCCATTTTGAGCCTTCAGCCAAGAAGTGAGACAGACAACGTTAAAAAGCTCTATGATGGATGGCCGGTTGCCGAGGGCCACAGCATGGGATAGTTAACTCCTCTGGTGGCTAGATGTTTTGGCCATGATTGACTTGTACTTCCCTTTCCACAACATCACGTCGTTCCTTGGTAGAGAGCAGGTGGCATCCGATGAACTTTTCTGTGAACCATGGAATACACATGTGCAAAGTCAGATTAGGATTTACTGGCAGATGTTTTGCATTTATGTGTACTGCTGTCCTTCTCTGGGTGCAAATGAAGGGATGTTTTGACCCGAAACCTGTTTATCTGCAGGATGCCTCCGGATTATGTAACCTTAATAATTTGTTAAATAATGGAGAGAACTATGTACTCAGAAAACATCTTTCTATGTTGGAATAAAAGTTACACCTCTCCTATACATGTGCAAACAAATAATGTATGTCTCATCTAAAGGCATTTCAACTCCAATCAGGAGGCCATTGAAGTGATGCGGGAGATCTAACTGGGCCCTGAGATTTTCTTAGCAGATTGAAAGTATAGCTGGAGTACATTACATTCATTACGGTCAAACCAACTCTATACTTTTCACCCAGAGTACACATTTTAAGTGTTCTTGTACTATTCTGTTTAAGTCTGGTCAAGAGAAACAAATGTAAACCAATTTATTTGAAAATAAACAACAAATCTTCCACTGCTCTCCAGTGAAACAAAAAAACATGGTCTGACCTATAAAATCTACTCAGCAGGCAGTGTGGTTAAACTCTCAAACAGAAGCAGGAAGGGTGGTAATATACAGGAAGACTGTTGTCTCGGCATGGTCTTTGACACATTTGGTTACAAATTCTATACCAGAAAAATCCAAACCTCAGAAGCCTGATGGCTTATTATCTTTCCTTCCTCTTCCTCATCATCTTATCTAGAGTCTCAGGTAAGAATAAAATGTCTGTATTTTTGTTATTAGTAATACATGGCATTTTTATATTTCATTTTATTAAAGTAATCTCAGAAGAAAAATAATATTTAAAAAGAAATTTCAGACTGGAAGTTGGACATACAAAAGACCATCTTTTGAGGTGGGTTTTAAGTAAATCAATTAATCAATCAATCGTATTTTAAGTAAACAAAAAGGTCGTAGTGATAGAGCGGTCCTCAGATGATCAGGGAGAACGTTCCAGACTAGAAAGGAGCAGGAAACGTTTTCAAGGATGAGCCGGAGAACATGAACAAATGTTTTTAATCTAAAGAATTGTAATGATTACGCTTGAGAGTACTCGAAACACAAGAAAATGAAACAAAGCCATCACTAGGAACCGTGACCCACACAGAGTCAGACAACTGGAGACACTAAATAGGAAGGTGTTAATGGGAAACAAGACACAGGTATGAACATTAAACACTGGTAAAAGCAATTAACACGTTGGATGATAAATTGAACATAGAAACAGAATTAGAACACACTTAACATAGAAATGTGACAACCGGCACGGCCTGCGTAGTTCTGAGATGCGTCTGGGAGGCATGACAAATATGACAGGAAACTATAAGATGAAAGTGTAGATATACAGAAGCTGATAAGGCTTATTTGGATATACAAGCAGATTCCCAGTTGTGGACACCAGTCAACTACAAGATCCACTTCAACATCCTAATGTATTAGAAGCCTAAAATTAGCTGAGCCCCATCTACTACTGTTGTACTGAAGTAAGTTCGGTTTCATCCATGAATAGTTGCACACTTTCATCTCGTAGTTTCCTGTCATATTTGACATTTTGTACACTAATCTGTTCCACCTCATTGTCCACCTGGATGGGTAAATAGAAGACCACCTCATCCAGACTAAACTGAGTGACTCTACATTTCTTTTCTGTTGTTGTGCCTGCAGGTGTTCAGGCAGCAGCTTCAAGTGTATCCACCGTGAGCAAATTATCTGTGGAAACAGGAAAGTCCATAACGGTCCCATGTCGTTATGACCAGAGATACAAACAGCATTTCAAATATTGGTGTCGAGGAGATTACTGGAATTCCTGTTCAACTCTTGCACACACGAACCAGCTGAAGAGTTCTGGGACAGTGTCGATCTCCGACGACATCACCCAAAGAATCTTCTCGGTGACGATGATTGATCTGAAGCCAGAAGACTCTGCGTATTACTGGTGTGGTGTGGAGACGACAGGACGAGATCTAAATGCATACTTGCACCTGTCAGTTACCTCAGGTTAGATCCTTATACCTCACCTCTATAATAATGTGTTGGATCATCATAGAGAGCTGAGTAATATCACACAAATGACATTCTTTACTTCAATTAACAGATCATTGGAGTTCACATGCTAGTGTCCTTGGTTTGTTTGTTGTTTGTTATACAGCTATATAGTAACCAATTTCCAGACGATTATCATGTCTCTCAATATATTGTATTTACATGGTTACATTCAGCCAGATACAATGTAAATGTTGTCTTTTAATTGTGGTTCTTACACTGGGGTTCTCACACTTCATTATGAAGTGAGCAAAAGATAAAGATTTGATACCACATTCATAACCTACAGTATGAATAATGCACTTAATCTAAATGTCTTATAATTTGAAATGAGTTATTTTGTTGTTTCTTCTCCCTTGGCACATACTGTAAGTGTCTCTATCTGTGTTCAGGTCCTCCACGACTCTATGTGGAGCAACAACATGTGACTGGAGTGGAAGGAGGGAGCGCCACTGTCCATTGTTACTATAGTAACATGGTGGCTAAGAGGTGGTTGTGGTGTAAAATGGGTATCTATTACGCCCCCCTTTTGAGAAGATACTCTGGGATGTTAGATGGAACATATGTGACCTCACACCAGACCACTGATCAAAACAAGAGACAGATTTTAACTGTAACTCTGACCAGCCTGAAGATGAGGGACACTGGCTGGTACTGGTGTTCTAATGGGGATCTACAGATGCCTGTTCACATAACTGTCAATCAGCCAACCACAACACAGAGGACCACACTTGAATCCACCACAACCTCTACCTCTGTCCCAAGCACCATAATTCCCACTGTCAATCAAGTGACCACAACACAGGCTGCTACCTTCATTAGTAAGTACTGGGATACAGTAGATCCATTCACACACTGAAAAGTCTCACATCAAATCTTACTGTAATGAAAATGTTAAATATTCCAACGGTTGAACGTTGACAGAAATGTGGACCTCTCAAGACTTTTCTCCATCACCTGTCACAGTCAACAACACACTTAATGGAACCCAGGGGTAAGTATTTGAATATATATATATATATATATATATATATATATATATATATATATATATATATATATATATATATATATATATATAGGGCGTTGAGGGCTGCAACAAGTAACTGATAAAAGTATGTGTATTTACTATTTTATTAAATACGTCATTGTGGGACCTACAGTCTGGCCTCGGCCCCTTCCTGTCCCAGCAGGTCCTGAACGTAGCACAGCCTTGCCTTCCGGACCCTTGCCTTCCGGGCCCTTGCCTTCCAGACCCTTGCCTTCCAGACCCTTGCTCCCAGACCCTTGCCTTCCAGGCCCTTGCCTTCCAGACCCTTGCCTTCCAGACCCTTGCCTTCCACACCCTTGCCTTCCAGACCCTTGCTCCCAGACCCTTGCCTTCCAGGCCCTTGCCTTCCAGGCCCTTGCCTTCCAGACCCTTGCCTTCCAGACCCTTGCCTTCCAGACCCTTGCCTTCCAGGCCCTTGCCTTCCAGGCCCTTGCTCCCAGATCCCGCCCTGTACCTCACTTTTCCCAATCCATCAAACGCACCTCAGTCCTCAGGCCACAATCACCAGATTCTAGTCACATGTTCACTCACCTGTTTCTCATCCATCCCACCATTTAGTTCTGTTCACTGCAGCTTTTCCTTTGTGAGGTATTTTACATTATGACTGCATACTTTGTCACAGAGATGTCCCATAGTATTGTCTGACTTGCTGTGTATGATCTTGAATCTTTCATGGTCCTTAGTCTGTGAGTTTTGTCTTAGCACTTGCGTACCTTTACCTGTGTGCAATTTTTGGTTGACTGGATTTGGACCTTTGCTTGTACCTTCGGCCACTCTTTTTGCCTGCTCCTTCCACATAAAGTACTTTGCTCTCCTCGATTGGAACCAAACAACATGCCTGGCTCGGTGACAAATGCCCAGTAATGCAGTCTAAACACAGAGTGACCAAACACACAGTGACCAAGACCTGACTGTAGGCCTCACAATAACAAATATTTTGAATAAATAATTATCATTGCATGTAATCCTGGAACAGACTTTAATCATCCAAATAACAAATCAAAATAATAGTTGTTGAATAATTCAGCCATAATATATTCATTGTTTGTAGTTGCATGTCCTCACAGCAATATTATTTTTCTAAAGATGGGAGCAGACCTTCTACCTGCCAAAGACTGGTAATGCAGTACTCTTCCTTCTGTGCACAATCATTGCTGTGGTGAAGTTTAGTGCAAATCGACACTGAGGAGAAACCGGATGAAACAAGCTATATTAAACATTTGTAGGTTGTTTTTCAGTTCAGAACATGTAAGCGATGTTAGCTGTTTTTAGGGACAATGCATTGTGGAGTGCCTGCACACAGCACTTAGCCATTGTATTTGAGAAGTACACCCCAAACACCCGAGGAGTCGTATTGATATTTCAAACAGGTTATCAATGCACCTGAAAAAGGAAAGTGATGTCATACCCATGTTATATGGTCTCTTATAAACCGGGTGATGTGAATCCAGAATGCTAATTGGCTGATAGGCATGGTACATGAGCCACTACACCACAGTTATGACATCACTTCACTTTTTCTTGCTCTGCATATGTTAGTAACTGGTTTCTAATAGCATTAAGGCTTCTTGGAGGTCTGTGATATATTGCCAATACACCGATCAGCCATAACATTATTACCACATAATGGGTGCACATGGTCTACAACGATGCATAGGTAGGTTATACAGGGTCAAAGTAACATCCACATGAATGGCAGGACCCAAGGATTCCCAGCAGAACATTGCCCAAAGCATCACACTGGCTCTGCCGGCTTGCCTTCTTCCCATAGTGCATCCTGGTGCCATGTGTTCTCCTGGTAAGTGACACACACGTACCATGCCCTCCATGTGATGTAAAAGGTACGTGATTCATCAGACAAGGCCACCTTCTTCCATTGCTAGGTGGTCCAGTTCTGATGCTCACGTGCCCATTGTAGGCACTTTCAGCAGTGGACAGGGGTCAGCATGGGCACCCTGACTGGTCTGCGGCTACGCAGCCTCATACGCCACCAACGGCAATGAACTGTGTGTTCTGACACCTATCAATCAATACCAGCATTAACCTTTTCAACAATTTGTGCTACAGTAGCTCGTCTGTGGGATCGGACCACACGGGCCAGCCTTCACTCCTAACGTGCACCAGTGAACATTGGCCGCCATTACCTTTCCCTTCCTTGGACCACTTTAGATTGTTACTGACCACTCCAGAGCGGGAGCACCCTACAAGGGCTGCAGTTTTGGAAACGCTCTGACCCAGTCGTCTAGCCATCCCAATTTGGGACTGAGATCATCAGAGTTATTCACGCCACCTCTCTGTGGTCATAATGTTATGGCTGGTCGGTTTATACCACGGCTGTGTCGTGCCTAAGAAGAGCTGTAAAACATGATATATTAGTCATATAGCAAAGCCCCTTGCGCCTACTGCTTATGTAAACCACAGCTATCAACATTCAGTGGTCAAACCAACCCATTTACAAGCACTTGTGAATTTGCATTAATTGACCACCATTTATTCTTGTCTGTCAAATATGAGTTTTGAATGTTTATTCAGTGATTTTATTCTTTGATATACTGTTTTGTCGTGTCTTTTTCCAGCTGTAATATATTAATTTGCGTTGCTATTAAACAAATGTGAAGCTATACAGTGTCAGAAGTAGTTTGCAATGCTTGAGCCAACCACACAATGTATTGCTCTGTGTTTTACTTTTCATGGAAACTTAACAGGTTTCGTGTTAATGCAGCTTCCTGAGATGACTATACCTTCGAGTTGGTGGAAATCTGTGGTTTTGAGCTGCATTTATTGTGTATTTCCTCTGAGAGCAGCCATAACTCCATCTCAGCGGCACAAACCTACTCAAGTCCATTATTTTCTATGTGCACTCAGTATTGACCAATTTTGTCAGCATTTCTTAGATAAGCCAAGAGCTAAATGCATTGTAAAAACATGTCTTGTTAAAATGTCTGTGATCATTACGTGTATGTTCCTCTTTGTTGTCGACACGTTAACTAACAATATACAGACCCTAAGTCACACACTGACTCAAACATTCACATGGCTCTCCATCTCTCACTTCCTCATCTTCCTCTTCTTCTCTACACTCTCAGCAGGTAAGTGTAACATTTCTGTAAATGGCTGGAGTTCTGTGACTTAATTCATCTTAAACCCTTGGTTAATAATATTATTTTTGAAAGGATGGTTTAAACTGTCTGTAAATGGGTTGACGTGCCCACACTGATGGGTATCTGTTGACAGGAGGTTCCATCACCATCCTATGTCACTATGATGGGGAATACACACGCTCGTCTGTGGGATCGGACCACACAGGCCAGCCTTCACTCCCCACGTGCACACGCTACGTAATATACTGGTTTAAAGAAAACACACGCTACGTAATATACTGGTTTAAATACACACGCTACGTAAAATACTGGTTTAAAGAATACACACGCTACGTAATATACTGGTTAAAAGAATACACACGCTACGTAAAATAGTGGTTTAACAAAAGGTCTGGAATTTGTTTAAACATTCTGCAATCATCTGCATTTAAATCCTTTTTATCATATTGTGAGCCCCTATTTTCTTGTTGTTTCATCAGTGTGTATCAATAATTTCCCCCCAGAGCTTTTGAGTAAATGTTTCCTTCCTCTCCAGCAGGTGGCAGCAACATAGCAGCAACTTACCAGACTTGTATTGTCACTGCAGTTAAATCCCAAATGAACCCCAACTCACCCCTCCTCACTCCGCTTCATCATCAGCCCTCCATTTGCACACGCCCAAGCGCTTCAAGAATGTACAACAATGCTGACCCGAACAGCGAAGTGGAATCCCATGAGTCACCATGTTTTTTAGCTGTATACCAAAGGAAATCCCTCATAAATAAAATATTTAATTGTTAATTTGTTTACTTATTAAACATTACAAAGGATTTGAAAATTCGAATTTCATGCATGTTTTAATGTTTAAAGGTGGTCCATGAATTGCATCATTCAAATCACTAGTGAACTCCCTGCTTCTTTGATAAGATCACCCAAAGATTCTTATCTGTAACAGTGGATGATCTGCAGCCAGAAGACTGTCCCAATCAATTACATTTGTCAATTAAATTAATTTCATAAAGCCCTTTTTACATCAGGAGTTGTCAGAAAGTGCCTTTACAAAACACCCGGCCTTGAACCCCAAGGCTCAGAGGGGTGAGCAGTCCTCTTCTGGCTGTGCCGGGTGACCAGTCCTCTTCTGGCTGTGCAGGGTGAACACTGGCTGGTGAGGGACACTGACTGGTACTGCTGTTCTAATGGGTATCTACAGATGCCTGTTCACATCACTGTCAATCAGCCACCCACAACACAGAGGACCACACCTGAATCATCACTACCTTTGCTTCAATCGCTGTCATCTACACTGTCAATCAAATGGCCACCAGACAGACTACTACCTTCCTCAGTAAGTACAGGGAGACTAGTGCAATTTAAATTAAAAAAGTTTTATGCTGAAATTGTCTCTAATCAATACCGTTATGTAGTTTTCAATGTCAGATCCAGAGCTATTGTATTGATTCAAGAGAAATACAGCAGCTTTGTGGTACAACTGCTTCCTGACCTATCTTTGTGGACATCTGTGGTTTTTAGCTGTGTCTTGAATATTTGATCTTAAGAGCCACTATCACTTTATCTCTACAACACAAACCCACTAATTTCTATATAATATTATTGATGTATCAACCAGCAAAAGCTGAAACAATGGTAGGACCCATTTAGCTCAGTTGGCAAAAGCGAGGCATTTGCAATACAGGAGATATGGTGAAGAATAATACATAAGAGTAAAAGTAAAAGGTTTCTAGCGACACTTCGTCCCAAAGAGCCCTTCTTGAGGAATAACGGTGAAATGTATGTTAAACTAGTCCATGTAATGGTTTAATAGTTAACTGACACTGAGTGGGGATATACACAAATAAATCAGCAGGAAGAGGGTTAGAGACATCTGTGAACATTACGTGTGTGTGTTCCTGTTGGTTCTAGACACGTACCATATAGATAAACCGACACCATGTCACACACCGACTCAAACATTCACATGGCTCCCCATCTCTCCATCCTCATCGTCTTCCTCATCACCTTCAGACTCTCAGCAGGTAAGGGTAACGTTTTTCTAAAGGGCTGATGTTCTTTGACTACATTTTTTGTAAATCCTTGGTTATTAATATCACACATACTTTCTTACGTGTGTTGTGTTGCTGTGTCCACACAGATGGGTTACTGAGTGTGCGGACAGGAGACTCCATCACCATTCCCTGTTGGTATGATCAAGAGTACACAAACTATGTTAAATACCTGTGTAAAGGATATTCCTGGGATTCCTGCAAATATGCAGCACGCACTGACACAACTAGGAGTAATAGTCAATGTTATATACTCCACTTATTCAGTCTTCGTCAGACATTGTTTTCTAAGTTAATTTCATAACTGGAAAGTTCGTACACAATTGGATTCCAAATTTGACACAATTGGATTAAATAAACCATGTTAGATATGAAGATGTCATGCAAGTCAATATCATATCTCTATGGTCATCTGCAACAATCATTAAATTGCTGCTGCTGTTTTTGGTGGACCGCGTTAGCAGAGCTGGCCAAGAAGAGGGAATGTCTCTTATTGTCTGACTGACTGCTCCTTGTTAAGAAGTGTAGTGGTTAGAGACAAGGATCTGCAACCAATAGGTCCTGCGTTTGAATTTCGTCAAAGTCAAAGAAGTTTATGCATTAGGCTCTGTTCTGGATAGATGAAACCTTAGCTGGCTACAACCTTTAATAGTTGTGTTTTAGTAAGCCAGAAATAAAACCATTCATGGTTATGTTGTGACTATTTCTGGTTGATTTTTGAAGTACTTATTGGTGCATGCTTTTAGATAAAACACCCTTGGGCAGTTAAAGAGGAGGGGTTTCCATGATTCTCTCATCTTTTCAATTGACAAAAAAGTCAGTTATCATCACCTGTTGATAGTTATTGTATAAATGTAATTCACAAATGAAAGAAAAACTTTTTGTGCCATGAAATAGCTTTGGCTGTGTGAAGTTCAAATAGTAATTTAGATGCCAGTAAGCCTATTACTGGATAATAAGCTTTTAAAACAGCCAGTGGCAAAAACCATACAGTTCATAGACGCTATTCGTGGTGGAGGTAAATCTAATAAGAGACATTAGTCAGATTAACACAATGCTTAATTGTGTCTAGCGAAGTATTCAAACTTGGCCTGATGTTAATGCATGACAAAATGATCTAATGTTTAAAGATGCTATACCGACAATGGGCAAACGTATAGCACTGTGTTATAGTGGTTAATTAAAAATACAGCCACTCTCGTAAGAGGCTCGGTTTCTAATCCAGTGGAGCCAACAACGTTCATCGGTTTTTTGGGCTGGCTGAACTAGGCTCGACCTGTTCCTTTTCTGGTTTCCTGACAGAAACCCAATCACCAGACAACCCACAACCATCTTCCTCTTCAACTTCTGGCCCTGTGGTGAACACTTCACAGCATACTGACAGCTCTTCTGGTCCTGTAGAAGAAAACACTACCCTAGAAGTTGAGGGTAGAAAACAGAAGAAATACTACCAACGGTTATAACTGACTTTTTTGTGTTTTACTGTCATTTACATTATTCAACCAAAAGGATGATTACAGATAAACATAGACTCTTGAGAAATCAGATATTGACTAAGTAGTACATAATGCAAAATGGTGTCTAATACAACTCTTTTTTACCGGAACACTAAAGTATTATCATTCTATCCCAGCCACACAGGAAATTGTGCTTTTATTGTCTCTTTGGCTATGATTTATTTCGGTAAACCAAGTTAAAGTCCAGCTTGTTGTCTTCTCTCCATCAGGTTGGACGATCTGAAAATCCTGTCGATTCCTCTGGTCATATTGGTGGTGTTGCTAGCTGATGTCCTAGTAGCATGGAAGATGAGCAGAAAGCATGGCTAGTAGTGTTTTCCCCCCCAAAAAATATAAATGTTATATTTAGATTTTTATAGAAATGTATTATATTACTATAGACTACTCATCATGGGGTCCAAACATTAATGTATTACAGTTTTTCTCAATTGCTTAAACACTAAAACCCAATGGCTGTACAAAGTGCTCAGTGGCCTGGACTCATTTAACTAATCATGCAGTCTGTAGTCAATATCTTAAACCATTTCACATGGTAAAAAACAATTTGCAGATCTCACTTTTCAGCAAAACACATTCTCATTCTCTTAACACATTCTGTACTCTAATTCACATGTCATCCATACTGGCGAACACAAGTGGCAACAATCAAATTCAAATGGAGAACACGTCATTGATTGAACACAAACACTCAAAATGTATTAAACCTGTTTCAAATGATGTGACATACATGTTTACTCTATACTGTAATACAGTGCATTGTGGGCTGTTTACTGTACAATGGACAAATTGTATGGCCCTGAACATAGTAACATACTGACTGCTCAAGAGATTTAGACTGGCTGCAGGTTCATATCAACAAAGAACAAGAATTACAGTATCACAGAGACAAAGACAAGTTTGTGAGATGCAGGGTACAGTACAGTAAAAATAGCGGTACAAGGAGGAGGAAGAACAAAAAACGAAATAGCAAAGAGCAGAGTAGTAATTCTGATCAGTTTTGACCAACTATGATATAACATGTTTTCGTTCATCAAAAGACAACAACGGAATAATCAGAAATTTGTTTTGAGATTGGAAATGCACTTCTCCCTGAGAACTGTATGTTTTGAACAATGTGTTTTAAATTTTTCGGTGTAATGTTTACTGACTGCTTGAGAGTGTATATCATTTTATTCACTTTATTCAAGATTTGAAAGCAGTGTTTGAACACAGGTAAAACTGTTTTGAGGCAAATGTTTCATTTTGAAAGCAGAGTCAGAGATTTGGTAAATAGTGCTTGAAGATGAGGTTTTGTGTCGATTTTCAGGAAATGTTTCAGAAATTGTTTTTTTAGCAATTTAGAAAAACTGTAATTCATTTATGACTCATTCAGTTAAGCTCTGAGAAGAAAAGAGTTGATAATGTGGTTTGAAATTTATTCTCCATTTCAGGTGACAATAAAGCCCATGACTTGCCAACCAGTACAGCGGTAGGCTATGCTAATCTTTTCATACGTACATAAGCTATATGGCCAAAATTATGTGGACACCCGACTATCACACCTATATGAGCTGGTTGGACGTCTTATTCCAAAACCATGGGCATGAATATGTAATTGGCCCTCCCTTTGCAGCTATAACATCTGCCACTCATCTGGGCTTTCCACAAGATTTGGGCTTTCCACCAGATTTGGGCTTTCCACCAGGTTTTGGTGTGTCTCTGTGGGAAGCAGTGCCCCTAGCTAAAGGTCACTCTAGCCGACGCTTGGTGTTGTACATATTGTTGTGAGGCTTATATACAACTGTTCAGATATGGAAACCTATTTTGTGAAACAGTTCTTGTGGTGATGTTGCTTCTTGTGGCTATTTTAGGGCCAATTTGTATGTGCTAAGTGCTTCAGTGCTTGGCAAACCCCACTCTGTGAACATGCGTAGTCCAGCACTTTGTGGCTGGGCTGTTGCCGTTTCTAGACACTTCCACTTCACAAGTGTTAGAAATCAGCCGTTTCGTATAGTGGTTGTGATAAAAATGTGCGTACCCGTTTGTCAAGGGAGAGAGTAGATGTTTGTTTATTGCAACATTAGATAGTCTTGTACATGAGGTTGCAGACCTGGTATTACTTACACATCCTCAATCTCTTCTCACTCAGTCACTTCTCACTGAAATGTTGGTTACAAGCTGATATATACATTGAAGGGCGTGTTTACCTAGCAAAGCCAAGACTGTAACCCTCATGCCAAATGGTCAATGTAAACATTCCTGGGGTTATCAGAGCGCAACCTACAGAGAGATAATCTAAACAGAGATCTTTCTTTTGTTCTTATTATCTAGGCACATTCATTTCCAATGAAACGTACATTCATATTGTAGTTGTTCATGCTCAGATCTCCCACAAGCACTTACAGTTGACCATGACAGATTTAGTAGTGCAGACCTTTCACAAATTTACTTGTGACAAAGGTATCATCTTATTGCAGTGCCTTGTTTCTAGTCACAAGCTCCTTAAAAATGCCATTGTACTGCTAATGTTTGTCTATGGAGATTTCCTGTGTTGGATATCATGCGACTGTGAGCAATATGTGTGGCTGAAACATCTGAACTCAAAAGTTGGCATGTCTACATACTTTTGGTCATTTAGAGTCTGATGTTCTAATCTTTAAACATAAATTTACACCTGTTTCGTGTCTACAAGCCTGACCCATTTCCTGATGAAGATGCTAGTAATGTCACATACTGTACTATTGCCATCAAGAGAAAGACCCAGCAAGATTTACAGACCAAGGTAAGAAATAATGTTGTTTCAAATTAGAAAGTGTAAAAGCTCACATTAAAAACAATCTAATTATTTAAAAAAACAGTTTAATGATATTTCCAGTGCTATTAAGATGAGGGCCAAAACTCACAGAATAAATGATTATTATCCATGATGATGATAGCATCTAACTTAATGTCACAACTAGGAATGTGAATCAAATACTATTATTTTCAATTGTTTTATATGTCCCCTTATGTCCAAATTTGTCTTTCAAATATTAGCAGTATATTGTGCTTTTATTTATTTAATCATTTATGACTACAGATAAGTCATTAATATCCGCCAAGTCAATGGTGAATACTGTCATTATTGAGTATTCACACTCAATGGTGAATACTATTATCATTACTGTCAGCCAAGTCAATGGTGAATACTGTCATTATTAATGTCCGCCAAGTCAATGGTGAATACTGTCATTATTAATGTCAGCCAACAACTCAATGGTGAGTACTGTTATCATTACTGTCAGCCAAGTCAATGGTGAATACTGTCATCATTAATGTCCGCCAGGTCAATGGTGAATACTGTTATCATTAATGTCAGCCAGGTCAATGGTGAATACTGTTATCATTAATGTCAGCCAGGTCAATGGTGAATACTGTTATCATTAATGTCAGCCAGGTCAATGGTGAATACTGTTATCATTACTGTCAGCCAGGTCAATGGTGAATACTGT
>JACXGJ010012689.1:0-17459 GCA_016801105.1 Esox niger
CTTCCCAGCCCCTCCTTCCCAGCGCCTCCTTCCCAGGCCCTCCTTCCCAGCACCTCCTTCCCAGCCCCCCTTCCAAGAGGACACATTTAATTGCAACCTGGGTGTGGACCGGGGGGAGGCTGCATGTCATGGTAGTCTCCCGGAAATATCTCAGTGAGGCCTACGAGCTTTCTGCTTCGTGAGAAAATACACACTGACCGCAACCCTTCTCAAAGGGATAGTTATGTCCTGTCAGGGAACTCATGGAAGAGGGAACTGTCGAAACTTAATTTTTTTTATACAAGTACCAAAGTACATTTCTACATATCACACACACACACACACACACACACACACACACACACACTGCTGCTGTTATACACACTGCTAATTTGCTTTGAGACCTTTTGGCTAACAATGTACATGTGTGTATGTGCTTAAGCACAAGGGTGTGTGTGACCTATAAACAGTGATAAGAGGACGCCAAGGTTAAAACACCTTTGTGTGTGTGTGTGTGTGTGTGTGTGTGTGTGTGTGTGTGTGTGTATTTGTCTGTGGGTGGATGGTGTGTTAATGTTATTCAGCTCAACCTGTAAATAAAACATCCACTGTGACTCACTGGAGAACTGCTGACCTTTTATAGGTCAAAGGTGAAAAATGTAATTTATTTAATATTTTTTCATCATTATCGTCCCCACACTCATAGAGGGGTCAACCGCTGCTAAAAACAAATGGTTTTATTCCTACTTATTATAACTATAATGATATACGTTGCATGTCTCCTATGCTAATCTATTTCAATACATATTTTGACGGGGCCAACTAAAATACTGTACTCCCCAGATTTTCTCAGTGTAGGATAATGTATCAGCCCCCAAATGATCGTTATCATCATCGCTACATTATCCCTCATCCACCCAGGACTTACTATCCAGGTTCACTGTCCTGAGGTATTGCTACATTGGCATAGCTACTGTCATCTGAACGTATCGTTCCATCACAGTGTAGCGTGTGGGTCATATCACTGGTGTAGCCTCGCCGGGACAAAAAACTAACATATATTACAAACTATATTTGTTTTGCTCCATAAGCCCCTATTCATGGGAAACCACAGTTAGTGCGTCTTATTTAATGAATAAGAAACTACAGTGCAACATCTGTAGAAGTCAACAAAGGATATTTCATGGAGCCAACGGCTACAGGACTTAATACAGCACAATCAAATGGCTACAGGGCTTATACAGCACAATCAAGCTAAAAAGTACATATAAGATTATCATTTTCACGAAGGTGAGCTCCACAGAAAAATCTAAGAGCTGCTTTAGGTCATCTAGCACCGTTTCAACTTTAAATCGTTTCTACAGAATCAAACCACTTGTTCGTGTACGTGATACTGTGACCACAATTGAAGATAGCCACTAAAAATCAATTTGGTGAAAAAGTTGTCCAAGCAAAATTCTACCATGTCTTTGTGTTGTGGAAAAAACCTACTTTTCTTTTTTGGCAAAATGATCATGCAGCTGAAGGGGCTCATATTTCACTGTCTTAAATGAGGCAAAGTTACCTGGCACGAGGCATGCTAGCCAACCTAACATCCTTTCATGACAAAGCATCAAACGACGTTACCACAGCTGAACTTTACTTCTCTCCAGCAAGGGGCACCACCAACGTGGACGATCAATATACATAATTACTCACCAGGGCAGAAAATAAACTAAAACCACAAGTGCAAATCCATATCATTATCCAAGGCTAATTTCGGAAAGGGACGATTTTATCTAGATAGCCACCCTGGGGACAACAAGTCTATACAACTGCAGACATACAACATCACAAGATTCAAAATGTTTCCGTCAATGATAATTAGGTTTCGACATGACGTGATTGGTTTGGCACCAAACCCAAACTGCCCTCCACTGATGGACCAGACACTGATGGTTGGACACTGCTCTTGGTAATTCCACCTCCGGCAGGTTCAGACACATTAACTCTTCCACTATGCTATTCTTAAGATGACCTACATATATATATATATATATGTATATATATATATATATATATATATATATATATGTGTGTGTGTGTGTGTGTGTGTGTGTGTGTGTGTGTGTGTGTGTGTATATATATATATATATATATATATATATATATATATATGTGTATATATATACACATATATACTTGTGTGTATATATGTACATATTCTCATGGGGTCAAGTAAATTATCTTTCTTCATTCAGCCTGTAAATTGTTAATAAATGGCATCAATTCAATACATCTGAACTTTTCTGGACCTTTTTCTTCTCCCAGCCAGTTAATTTTAATTGGTCCAGCTATAATTGGTCCTGATGAAACACTGCTCATGACAACGACGACATAGATGTTCTATAGAGGCCCTGCTGGGTTTGTTATGATTGGCTGAAATATAGCCAATCATAACAAACCCAGCGGGGCTTCTTTAGAACGTCTCCATCGTCGTGTTCTTCCTTGCGCATTTGCTTCAGTGTGCAGGGAAAGTTCTTCAGAAACGGCTTAAATGATGTCACTGATAGGAGTGAGAACCATGAACGTGATTGGTTTAATGGCTCTGCGTAATTGCATCGTGTTTGCTAGATTATGCAATTGAATTATATGTACTTGGCAAGATAGAAGGTCGGGGAGTGGAATTCATTTGAGCTCCAGTATTGACCAACAGAGCACTACTCCAGTTTAATAACACTGGACTCTAGCATTGACTTCGACTTCCATCAATACGACTTCCAGTAACACACGGTCTCACTTCTCCGATCTTGGACGAGTACGTCCTCCAGACCAACGATTGGTTGTATCGTTATTCAGCTGCACACGCGCGCACACACTCAAACACACAATCACTCACTCTGTCTCTCAAGCAAGCACAGACAAACACACTCAAATACACACACTCACCCACACACACAAATGTAGGATGTCTCAGGATGATTTTCCCTAACCTCTAAAACTAAACCTAAGCATAACTCCCAATCCTTACCCTAAACTTAACTTTTAACACTAGCCTTAATTCAAACCCTGATCTCAACTTCTAACCCTAACCTTAATTTCCAGCACCAACTTTAACCATTTACACTAACCTAACCCCAAATCATTTGGAAATGGCCATTTGTGTACATTTTATTCCTAAAACGTTGGGGAAATGTGCACTCACACAAAATAACTCCCGATCTCCATATCCATTCACTGCACAGACAGAGCTCTCTTAACGCTATGTCTTGTCACATTAAAACCAATGATCCAGTGGGCCAATCAAGTCTAATCTCCACACCAAAACGTGCCCCTATTGCTTATCTCAATGATATTGCTCCACACTCCAGTCCCACGCGCTAGCCCCCCCAGCTCCCTAGCCCCCCCCCCCTGCTATCTGACTGGACACAAGCACAACCGTGGTAAATTGTACTTCTAGAATTAGAGCGGCAGGATTATCTCCTGCTCCGAAGACAGACGTCAGAACTGAGAACTCCGCGGGGATTCTGTTCCAGATTGGTTCAGTCCAGTTCCATTGTCTCCGGGTTTCATTAGAATAACAGTAAGTACAACGGGAACAATGCTCCCAGAACTAAGCTGACATCCCTGGTCACACAGGCCACTGCACTGACACCAGGAGATACTGGCGTGTGTGTGTGTGTGTGAGTGTGAGTGTGAGTGTGTGTGTGTGTGTGTCCAGGAGACAGTGGAGAAATATGATACACAGGCGAGGGTTTGAGATGGAAACGTGTATGTGTTTCTTCATTCAGTGTGTGTGTCCAGGGCAGGGTGGAGAAACCTGAGATGCAGGCGAGGGTTTGATGTGTGGGTGTTTCTCTTTTCTGCGCTGGTGTGTGTGTGTGTGTGTGTGTGTGAATGACGTACGAACAGGGCTGGCAGGAGGGGGACAAACATTGCCCGTGGCCAAGACACAACACCGCCCCTTAAGGCCATTGTCTTTAGGATTAAAAACCAGCAGCACAGAAGCTCATCTCCCTCATCCAACAGATGGACATTTTTCATATTAATGATGTGCTTTTGAGGAACGCAGCGCATGGCGTCTGTATCAAAGGGTTATTGATTACTTGAGGGCAAGTCGTCCTGCCCTGGAGCGTGTGTGCATGTGCACGCTTTTGGACCTCCCTGGCATTGTATTGATGTATTGATCAACTTGGTGTTGTTTAAAGCCATTTGATCCTAAGGGAACCATTTTCTCACAGTTTCCCAATTTCTCTATCTCTTACCTTTCTTTTCCTCTTCCTTTTGCTTTCTAGGTTACTTGCTTGTTCTCTCTTATTCTCAACCCCTCTCTGGGATTTATCTCATTTCAACACAACATTAGGGCACATTTGTTTACATTTTTAAGGTAAGTGGAAAATAAATAAAGTGAGGTATTAATTGTGCTGTATGTTTCCAAATTTTGGGGGGGACCTGTGGGATTTTTGTGGGAGATGTGTGACCCCCCTTGGCAACGAGGTTCACCTTATTTCAGACGGCGTCAGAGGTCCATGTCTCGTCTTTCCCTGTCACATACAGTGTTGAGATTTACATTACAACCAACCCATTAAGCCTGTGACGACGCAGACACACACACACACACACACACACACACACACACACACACCCACGCGCTCCCGGTTCCTATCGACAGCTGTTCCGTGTCTCCCTTTCAGTGAAGACACCATTGTCGTGACGCTTCATTGTCTCATCCCAGGACAGCACGTGTCCCAGTCACTTGTCACAGATGTTAATTCACGCTATGACAACAAGGCTTATTGCGACAGCACTGACTGTCACCAGCATCGCAAATCCCAGCTGCATTTATGCTGATGTAGTCTTTGTCCCATTTGTAGTTGGATTAGGATGTAACTGATGTAACTGTGATGAGTTGAAAATATTTCAGTGTTTCTTTGAGTCGTGGCACGGTTTCATAAAGCAAAGATGTCCAAACAAAAACGAACACTTGATAATAAAAAAATCAAGTTGGTTGACATAATTGCCAGGCACAAGGAAAATCTATATCCTCCCCAGGAAACATTCCACACAAAAATAAGACACTGGTCAGTGGAACTGTGTTTCAGAGTCAAATTACTCCAAATGCCATTCATTTCCTTTTGAGGCAAGGTGCCCTTGGTTTTTGAGTCCTGATGTCCATAGTCCTAGAGCCCGGTAGTGAGCAATGGCTTCACATTTCTACTTGTTTGCCATCAGAGGTGTGAGTGTTTTTGTGCATGTTGCGCATGTTCTTGTGTGTAGGTGTTTGTTGAGAGTGCTTGATTAACAGCACTCTGCCACATTCATATTGCTTCTGACCTCTGTCTGAGAATAAAGCTAGGATCTGAGAGGAATCAATATGAGTTAATGAGATCAGAAACAATCACTTACAAAATATGAGGTGTGTGATATGTTGTGTGTGTGTGTGTGTGTGTGTCAGAATTCCCTAATGATTCTCTTTGATTAGCATTTTATCAATCCTGCTGTGCATGGTAGGCAGAGAGGGTAATTAGCTAATGTGTTTGCTTAAAATCATCACACCAGGCAATTAACAAGAGAATCAGATGGATAACAGTCAACCATCCATCTCATAGAGGACAGGAGAGAAGAACAGAGGTCTTTATCTGTCTCTCTTTTGCGTTCATTTGTTATCTCTCTCCCTCTCTCCCTCCCTCCCTCCCTCTTTCTTTACCCCCTCCCCTCTCTCGCCCAACTCCTATCCCTGTTTCTTTCTCTAGTCTAATCACACCAGATGGTGTTGAAAAGGCTTGGATGGAGAGCATATTTCACAAAGCAATTAGACATTCAATTAAGGGTGTAATTAATCCCCTATCAAAGACTATGTTGGCGGGGGGCTCGTTAGGGAACATGTCTCTTTGAGAGTCCGATAATGAGCTCGTCAGGGCATCACAGCTAACAGGGGAATATAGCAGGGTTAAACAAATTGTTGGATTATTAGAGCCTGGAAGAGGCTGTTAAGATGGTAAGAGACAGGAAGACAAAACACTGTAAGGACTGAATCACAATCAAAAAGATGGGATAAAATCTCCCAAAAATATTTTGTCAAGTGCTTCAAATGATTTATAGGGCGCTTGGCGCGCCGCCATGTTTGGATTCATGTCAAAGATAGTTTTTTGATATTTACACCATTTACAGTGGCATATCTTCTCCACAAAATAACGCCTCCATAAAAATAATTAAACACAACAATAAGACAAATTTACCAAAAAATTACTTGTATCCCAACATGTACACTGCAATATGTCATGATAGCTCATACGACTTCCAGACAATGTGCAGACAGCTAGCTCAGTATCTCAATATGTACACCACGGTATGTAATGTTAGCTCAAACGACTTCCAGACAATGTGCAGGCAGCTAGATTACTAATGTTAGATAACCAAACAGGCTAACATGCATCAGTATGCAAATATCTGAGCTATATTAGTGCTATTCAAATCTTATCACAGACTTGTTAAATTTACTTTGAAACAAAGTAGCTAATCTGTTTAATTTCTAGAGTTATTTTTAGAATTATGCATGATTGTCATGTCCTGGCTATGCCCCTAGCCATCTTTGCGCTGGCTGGGGTCATAGTCAGGACATGGCCAAAAGAGATGGCTCTAGCCACCTCTATGTGGTTTGGTTTCCCCAATTGGAGGCAGGTGTTCGTTATTGCCTCCAATTGGGGAACCTATTTCTGTTGAGTGTTTTACCACAGTGGTGTGGTTTATTTTGGTTTGTTAGCCGAAGGCGCTACTACACCCTGTCATTGTCTGCCTTAAGTTTGTTCTTTTGTTTTCTTCGTTCATCCTTCATTAAAAACATGGCTCACTACCAGCATACCGTCTCTGCGCCCGTGTCCTTCCATCAATTCTACCAGATTCTTGACAATGATATAACAATCTTATTTATACCCTAATTTCACTTTAAAGTTTTACAAATAGTCCTAAAAATGCTTATTACTGCTAGAATTATAAAAACTGTGGGATAAAAAAAATGTGTCCAAAACGAAACAGGTAATATATTATCTGATATATAAACAAATAAATACACATTTTTATAGATTATGACTTCAGCTACATCGCGCAAAGGAAAGAAGAACCAAGTATTAAACACAGTGACACTTCTTCTAACGCAAACTTTCTGAAACCAATATCTTAGGATGATACTGCCACATTGGGAACTTTAATTTATTTGCAAGTTGGGACATCAAATTCATTGTTGTGAAGAAAAATCTAAATACAGTTTCCTGAAGAATCCAGAGTGCACAAGAGCTGAGTGTGTGTATAAAGCCCATTTGCACAAATTCCCATTCAATTGAACCTCTTTATTAACATATAGAAGCAGTTCCCAGCAAACAAGATAATTGTATTGGCTAAAACTAGTGGGCCCTCAGGTTTTCACTGATGTAGGAACATTTCAGCACAATTGAAATGTCTAAGATACTAAGTGAACTTGTCTCAAATCTCCTACTATCCGTTGAGTATGTGGTATGTCAGATTGAGATAAGCATGTCCCAAACCATGGGGCGTTGGAAACAACACACCAATTCACCATCATCGTCACACTACATACTGACAGTATACAGTCAATGTACGTGAATTATTTCCTCTATCCCCTCACTTTAACGCTTTCTTTTTTTACGATTCTCTTGTGACTCTTGCCTCAGCAAAGTATAGCTTTTTGTTTGGCTGTGTCTTTCCATGTTCCTTTGCGTCGGTCAAGAAAGGAAACAGTGTCAGTCCCTGTAAAGGAAAGTCCTTCACAAAATATAATTACGTCCTTGTGATTCATTGGCAAACTGTACAGTCAACAGACAAGGTCTCATGGACTTCATGCCATTGAACATGTTGCTATCCTTGAATAAAGTGAGCTAGTTAAGTATCACCACTGTGAACACAAGCAATGTTTGGATAAATCAGGGCCCCAATGACACTGATATTTTGAAATAAAACGACAAGACCGGAATTGTGTGTACATGAATACACACAGAGTCTCTCAAAAGCATTCTCTCCATTGACTCCTCCACATTCTACTATGTTACATGAAATCAGATTTTATTGATCTGATCAACAAAAAATGTCCATAATGTCAAAGTCAAAAATAAAATGTGCAAACTGTACTGGTTAGGTCCTGGCTGTAGGGGTGTCCATAGCCATCTGGGCGTTCGGTTTGTCACCACAATTAGAGGCAGCTGCCCTGCGTTGCCTCTAACTGGGGATCCTATTTAAGTTCTGTCGTGTCTCCATTTTGTGTGGATCATTGTTCGTGCCTTGTTGGATTATAATTTGTTGCTAATCCTCTGTTTTGTGTTGTGACTTTTGAAGACAGATGAATGGCAGGCCTTACTAGTGCTCTGAACCTCTGTCCTGCAACCTACACATCTGTGACAGCTCTAGAGAAATGACGCTTTTTTAGAGTTCCAATTACCATCTGATAGAGCATCCATAGAGCTCATATGAAAATCCATAGAGCAGCTAGAGAAATATTTTTTTTCGGAAACCTCAATATAAAGTGTCACCCAAATATAAAACAGAAAATTCTCGATTGCATATGTGAAGGACTCTACTGGTGGAATAATTAATTAAGCTGCCCGACAACGCCACCTGGATGTTGAAGAACCCAGGAACTCTAATACATTATTAATACAATTCTATAATAAATACAATTTTCAGAGGGAGAGGGCAGAACAGTTACATACATCAAGGCAGAGGCTGGAAAAAGGAAAAGTATAACAAACTTTATTGACACTAAGCTAAAAATATAAAATGTCCATGAAACTCTTCAGGGTGTTTCTTTGTCCAGAGCGTGTTCACGGATTCCTCAATGGGGGTGCGTCGTGCTCCGCTTAACCTCGGTTGTAGTGGCTCCAACTTGTCAATAGCGCCCTACAAAACAAAGGGAGACTGGGCCAGAAACAGGTCTTGCATCAACCACCAGAAATGTTCAAACAAATCCTATCAGTAGCGAAACTGTTTAAGAGGTACTAGCACCCTGAGACCCTCCACCTGTCACCAAACTCCACCGCGGTCCCACGCCACCCACCCCCCTGCAACTACACACAACCGTACCCAAAAGTACTCAATTTATTACGACAACCTACTGTCCCGGGGTTTTGAGGGGTTGGCCTTCATGCTCCACGTGTTGCAGGGCTTCGTGGTCGTCCAGGCTTGGTCAGCCAGCTCCTGGAAGGTCAAGGTATATTTCCCGTTGGCCCCAGTCTCTTCTGCTCAAGTTTTCCTTCCGACTTATCTGGGGAAGTGGAGAGCAAAAACAACCCAAAGATTCCTGGGCCAAGGACGCCAGGACCAAGGACGCCTGGACCAAAGATTCCTGGACCAAAGTTTCCTGGGGTCAACGACGCCTGGACCAAGGACGCCTGGACCAAGGACGCCTGGACCAAGGACGCCTGGACCTAGGACGCCAGCTGTGTCCCGGTAGGACCATGTAGCCTTTATGCAGGACCACATGTCAGCATTATGGACCATGAAAGCACATGGCCAAGGCACAGGAGTGCACTGGGAAAGTTAGTTGGAGTTCTCCTTGTTATAATTTACAGGCCCCGGCTGTATCTTAAACTTTTTGGGCTAACAGCCACTGTCTTAAAGGAGTTGTTTTTCTTTATATTCCCTGTTTTACCTTTTTGTACCTTTTGCCTACAGATATGTGTTTGATGTACTGAACAAGGAAAACAACCACTGACAGTATACTTATAAGTAACAGGATTTCATGTCTCCATTCACTTTAGTTATGCCCTCCCGTTTGCTTTTTGTGGACTGGTACT
This sequence comes from Esox niger, assembly GCA_016801105.1. NCBI lineage: Eukaryota > Metazoa > Chordata > Actinopteri > Esociformes > Esocidae > Esox > Esox niger. Next base: position 9,762 of record JACXGJ010012689.1, read on the forward strand.
TTAAAACCATCACAAAAAACAAACACATATATTTACCTGGACACAACGCATAGCCGCTGTATATTGGCAATATGCCACAAACCCCTGGGACGCGTTATTGCAATTATAAACTGGTTACCAAAGCAACAACAGCAGTAAAAAAGAAATGTGATGTCACACCCATGGTATACAGTCTCATATACCACGGCTATCAGCCAATCAGCATTTGGGTTTCGAAGCAACCAGTTTATAAATACAATATGTATGTATTTTTTTTTTTCTTAATCTCTATTGGTTCATCTGTGCCAATAAAAGGCAGAGAAGAGCAATTGCTTGAAAGAAATAAAAGTGTGTCATGTTTAAGCCGGCAGCTATCCCATAAGGAAGTTATGGTCTTTATCTCTCCAACACATACACCGCTGGCCAAGGAGTATAAAACACTGTTTATGGTGCTGTAGAGGTTCTTCTGGTGGCTTCTGGTTATGATTGATCAATCATGGGGTCCATTTTACATTGTGATAATCCAGAAAATACATAGCTCATACTTGCTGGACTGTCTCTTTAATTTTCTGGGATAGAAAAAGAAGGGTTGAGAATGTGTGTGTGCGTGTGTGTGTGTGCGTGTGCATACGTGTGTTGGTGTGTATGTAGGTGGCCCAGAGGAGGCACGGCATTCAAAATTGACGTGTGGAGGTGAGGGATAAGAGAAGCGAGGGATGGATGAATGGAAGGATGAAAGGATGAATAAAGAATGAATAAAACAAATCAGTGGGTCTAACTGTGACCACAGGGGTCTTAGAGAATTCTATGCCTTCATTTGCACCAGAGAATATAGAGTGTGTGTGTGTGTGTGTGTGTTTCGGGCAGGCCAGTCACATAGCTACTATGAAAAATGCATTAAAGCGATTGATAGAAGGAAAGGAAAGGGTGAGACAGACTTTGTCTCATCCGGATACATTTGTCTGTGTGTGTGTGTGTGTGTGTGTGAATGCAGTGTAATTATGGAATTTCCAAGTCCTTCGAACGTTGATGTATGCCTTCATATCCTGCTTCTACGGGCAACAGAGCGCGGTGTCACTGGGTTTGTTTGGGCCTTGAGAACAGGGACACACATTAAAAAGTGGACCAAGAGTCGTGTGCTCCATTAATGCGCCAAGGAGTAGTTTTTCCAAAATCTTAACCACTTGAATACACACATCCCATCACAAACCTTCACTCGTAATGATACTGCAGAATTAAAACCCAAACAGTAGAAAAGATTACTGTCTGTCCTGACGTCAGAAATTTGTGTGGGTTTCAAGGAGTTGAGGTAAGTATGATCAGAGACAACAAAATCTGAGGAAAATCTGAAATAGCTTAGAGTTTTTCCTGTGTTTTATGTGTGCACAGGCATCTGGAAAACGTATTTACCGAGATAAAAACACACGTCCTTTAGTATTTTGGAAGTAGTTGTGCGAATACCACCAAGGAAGCTTAATTTTCCAGCTATATGTATTTAAACAGACAGCACACATGGACCCACCACCGAGATTAAAGACCGGAACCAGAGTGTCAGCGTGGATTAACAGCTAGAACTGTGGGATACGAAGCGTGATGTTTTGTGGGACCACACTTGCCTTTGTTCTCATGCGATTGAATAAGGCATGCAAACACGCACACGCACACATACACACTGAATAATGGACATTGCGTACTGTGTGTTGGTGTGTTTCTAAACACGGTGTCATGACTGTGTTTGAAGGTGTATCTGTTTGTCGGCGTAACAAGGACCAGACTGACTGTCACACGCTCTGATCACCATTACAGAGAATAAAGCGCACGATCGGCCAGTGGAATATTATCATATTTAGTTAGAAAAAAAAGGAATGTGATGTGTGTGTGTGTGTGTGTGTGTGTGCGCGTTTGTGGACGCTGGAACAATGAACAAGCATTTTAATTCCTGGATTACATTGGTCTTCCTTTCTTGTCCTATCGCGTCCCCCTCCCCCTTGTGTCCCCACTTCTGTTTTCCCATCCCTTCCCCCATCTCTCTGTCTCCCCCTTTCTCCCCCCGTAGGGTGAGGTGAATGTGTCAGTATGCCAGAGCGTGTGCTCGCCAGTCAGCTACCTGAAAATGGAGGTGACTTATTTGACCTAATGGTCTAGAACATTGTGGGTGCCCCACACCCCGAGGCAATTTCTCCAGAGCGCTGGGCCACTGTAAATGATCCTGGGTGCCCCGCCCCAACGTGCGCACACACACGCACACACACACACACATGCACACACACACAGGTTCTTGCGGTGATGAGCTCCTACCTCAAGTGGTCTGGCTGAGATCACCTTCACTCTCCAAGTCAGACAGACTTTTATTATCACCATGGCAACACATACAGACAGCCAGGAAACGATCACTCCATCTCGCTTCCTCTCACTCTTTCTTTCTCTCATTTTATATGTATCTCTCTCTTGTGGTGTGTTTTTCTCCCTCTATTATAAAACAAACCATGTGGGTGAGTGTATTTTGGTGGGTTGAGTATATATATGATTTCATGTGAGAATGAGAAATGTCCAGTATTTTCCAGACCATATCTAGATGCTTCCACTGTTTTGTTTGGTGAGCATTCGGTAATCAACTGACCCTATCGTTCATCTGTGTTTCAATGGCCAAACCAGACAAATGTCCACTGCTGTACGGACTACTCTAGTCTGACTGGATAAATACTCATGTCTATACATTGCCACAAGCCATTTACACAATAGAAACAGTCTAGAATTAAAGCTCTAAGTGGGATTTCTAATGTATTTGAGCAGTAAAATACATTTTATGTCTAATTTCGAGTGCTATAATTTAAAAACCATTATGGGGAAGCCTTTTTCAATCTACAAAGTCATAAAAGTCATCAGAACGTGAAAGAAAGCGAAATTATTACAAAAGACCATTTTATCTCCTGACATCCTATCATTTTGTTTATTTATAATCTCCTAACCTTTAATTTGGGAACAAAGCTAATGCATTAAGCCCTCGTGTGTTTGAGTCAATGTGCATCTCGTTGTTCATTAAAAGTCCAAGTGTTTGCCGGTTTCTGAGAATCCCACTGTTTGCCCTGAGTCTCACATCCTCCGCCGCCCTCTCCATCTCCTGCTCTCTCTCCCTCTTACACACACATGCGCGCGGCCGCACACGCACTCCGCCGACGAACGCAGCCCCCAGGTATTAACACAGCAGCTCTAAGGTCGGATGATTTGTATAAAAGCGAGAGTGCCACAGCAGATAGAAGAAGCCAGGTTAGGTTAGGTTGGCTTGCTGTTGCGCTTCTAATTTGGTCTGGGAACTTCACATTAGAGAAATAATTACAGAGTTGATGTTTAAAACACTGCAGGGGAAAGCAATGCTAGGAGAGGAGAACGAGCTAGCGCTGTTCATTTTATTTTCATTTATTAGCACAATAATCTCCTGGAGCTATTTTCACTAACAAGGTTTTTAGGTGTATGTGTGTCTATGTGTGTGTGCTGGATTGTTATGTGACCAGTCAGTACGTTATTGATTTCTTTGTGGAGATAATACTCTGTTGGTTTTGGGGTTAGCTGAATAGGAGGAGTCAGGAGTTGGTTAGTTACTCATATCTTGGCCTTTAGCCATTTAGATGTTCTCACATTGTCCTTTTTTAATTTGTTCAATTGCTTTCTCTAGTGGACAGTATGAAAACAATTACAGCCATGCAATGAACAATTATTACTGATAAGGCCTTTCGGAAATAACTATCAAACTGTGGATGACATGCCTTACCAAGGCCCAACACCCATCACAACGCACCTTTATTGTATTATGACGCACCTTTACTGTACAAGCAGGCCTTTGAGGACCCATTGCTCCAATGTCTGGGGGATGTGAAGATAATAATTATAGTTAACCCAAAGTGTGTGTGTGTGTGTGTGTGTGTGTGTGTGTGTGTGTGTGTGTGTGTGTGTGTGTGCGTGCGTGCGTGCGTGCGTGCGTGCGTGCGTGCGTGCGTGCGAGTGTGTGTTGGAGGGCATTCATTATATCCACACTAGCGTTTGTAATTTCTTCATATGCCTCATCTGGGCATAGAGATTGGCAAGAACAAAGGGTTTTATTAATGTTGTGCCAGCTGTTGCATCAGTATTATAGTATGATTTGGCAGTGCATGTTAACGGGTGGGGGGGGTTTCGCCCTTGTAATTTCTTAGTAAAATCGCCAACTGAGAAGCCAATCCCAAAAGAGTCAGCAGATGGCGCCGCAAGCTACTCAACTGTTTTCTGGGAAAGTAACCAAATTGTAAATGGAGAAAATGGAATAACCTCCAAGAACCTCAACAATGTTATCTGAGTTAGTTGTTTTGAGGATAACTTATTTACATATTGTTATGTTCCAGCTGCTTGCAAGCTAGCTAGCTAGCAACTCCCCAATCAATGCCATATATAAGCAGCCCAGCTTGGGCACATGATGACTGGCTAGCTAGACGAATTCAAGCACAATTTACTATGTGAAAAACATTAGTTGAGCTCATACATTCATTGTGTATCAGACCAAACAATATCATAGCTAGCTAGTTAGCCGCATTAGCTGGCTAATAAAGTCAGCAGTTTGTCAAAATGACAAAACATGTAGCATAATGCTTCACCGTTTAATCAAACAGAAGTCAAATGTCATAACGAGTACAACCATTTTTAGGCTGCTTGTTGTGAGAGATTTCTTGGGTATAAAAAGTTTGTAATGTCAAACGTAGATTGTCACCAATCATATTCCCTGAGAACTAGACAGAATTGTGTCGCGCATGTACAACAGACGTGTGAGGGGTTGGACTTCAAGCTACATTTCTTTTTGTTGACAAGTAGCAGAGAGAGCAAAGGGAGACTAACTCACAGTGACACAAACATATTGCTTCATAAAGTAATCTTACTAACCCCAAAAGTATTGAATATCTGTCTGACTGCACGCCAGCACGTTCTCTCAACAACAGCTCCTTTCGATCAGCTGGGGTAGGAGAATTTGTGATAACTCATGTAACCTAACTCAGAAACAGCTAGTAAGCTAGCTGTATCCTATTTATGGTGTAACATATTCAAAGTCATGTGCTGCAATGGAACGTATTCAATGTCATGTGATCTACTGGTCATCCCCAACACTATTCCCCTTCATTTAATATTAATTTCGACTTGCTGGTTCAGCTACATTGTTAGCATGCTAATTTACATGACTGTCAAACTTCACAGGAAGTCAAAATACAGCTTGTTGGTCGACGAAACACTGTTATGAAAAGGCTATGATTAGATGATGGGGGACTAAGATTTGCTTTGGGGGAAAACCTAGAAGATGGCAGCTCTCTAGAACTCCTGTATGAGATAACGTTGGATCTTGTGTCGAGCGTGATGATTGCCTGTTGATCTTAATTGTGGTACAGTGGAAGGGCAAATCAAGACTTCGGGGGTCTGTTCTTTCTCTAAACATGCAACGTTAAAAGAATTTTCAAATGCACAGGTAACCTACATGTGTGTGCTCAGCAAAAGAAAAGAAAAACTGGTACACAAACATTTTGTTATGAGCTAGATTTATTACTTTAATCCTGGTCCTGGAACACAACAGCCGTGCTTCCCAAGTGTTGCCACAGCCAAGCTCACCTGATTCAACTTGTCCATTAATGACCTGGCCCTCACTCAGGTGATTTGGGCGGCATGCTGGTTTGGAGAAGTTGGGGGAAGTGGTAGACTGGATACAGGAACCACTGCAATGGAGCACTGGAGCAGTGACGCAACTGGAGCATTGGAATAACTGGAGCAGGGAAGCAGTGGAGCAATGGAGTAACTGGAACAGTGGAGTAACTGGAACATTGAAGAAGTTGAACACCGATGATACTGGAGCACTAGAACACGAGAACACAAACATTCTGGAGAACTGGAACTCTGGAGAAAGAGAGAAGGGATGCAGAACAGTGGACAGAAAGAAACACAGGAAGGTAAGTTTGAGGAAGACCGAGATAAAATAATTGTTGAACACTTGTTTCAGTTTGGATGAATATGAGGGAGTTGCAAACAATCAGCAACAAATGCAAGTATTTAAAAGTTTAAATTGCATTTCTCTGTTTATATTTACATGCTTTGTAAGGATTTTGATTGCTACTGACACAACCCAATCGTTCCTTTGATTAGCTTTGTTGTCACGGACGTGCCTGTACAGTGATCAAATTAAAGACTGGGTGGCGTTCATACATATAGAAGAAACCAAATGAGTGACTGGATCGAGTCTTTAGCAATAAAATCATAAAGTATGACTTCCCTAAGAAAAATATGATGTAATTTTACTATAGGGCTTCTGGACATACGGTTACAGTAGACATTTAAATGAAAGAATGTTTAGTACTCAACAAAGTGTACATATGCTGAAAAGTCTTGTAAATGCTTAAGACCTATTATGTTTTGAAATAATATGTATATATAACTAATAGAAATAGATATACATCTGTACACAAACAATTGTAACGCATTTAAAATACTTTATCCCCTGAAACTGAAAATCTAAATCAAACCGTCAGTCTAAAACAGGCTTTTATTAACTGGTAAATGTCCATTATCTGAATGTTTCATGGTTTTGTATCCTCATTGCACCACATGGACACACACACACACACACACACACACACACACACACACACACACAGAGGCCTAGCATTGTCAATATGTTGGACTGTTTTTGCTCAGTTTGCTTGAGGTAATGGATCAAGGCATCTTGGGGTTAAAGAAATGTTAAAGTGTGTGATTTGTGTTTCCTTCCACCACAATACTGTGTCTACAAGTAGGTAAGACAACTCATTGCACATATGCTGTTAAATGTATTGGATGAAGGGGGTCACGGGGTGTCAGTGATTTTGTGAAGTTAGTGAAATGGTTTACTTAGGTAGAGTATAGAGGTTTATTGCTCTATCCTTTCCCTGTCATTCTCTCTCTACCTTTCCCTCTCTGTTTCTCCCTTTTTCTCACTGGCCTGTTTCCCTCCCTCTCTTCCAGGAAGGCCTAAGAAAGATTAAGACAGGAGTATAGACAATGGGATGGAAACAGGGACCTGTGGACGGAACGTGGAAGGATGGGTTGTTATGGTTAAGGCCGTTGTAATTTGCTAACCATTCCTCTCCTCTGCCCTGGGCTGACTCTGTTGCTTACACTGGGATAACTCCTTGTTTAGCTGTGGACCTTGCGTAGCTCACTGTTATGACTAGAACATTCCTGCTGCTTCTGATAGTGACACATCTGCACAGTGTCCAGACATTGTCAAATGTGCCCCATCATCCTACGACTCGCCACCGAGATGTCCATCATCTTACAATTCACCACCAAAATGTCCATCATCTTACAATTCACCACCAAAATGTCCATCATCCTACGACTCGCCACTGAAATGTCCATCATCCTACGACTCGCCACTGAAATGTCCATCATCCTACGACTCGCCACTGAAATGTCCATCATCTTACAATTCACCACCAAAATGTCCATCATCCTACGACTCGCCACTGAAATGTCCATCATCCTACGACTCGCCACTGAAATGTCCATCATCCTACGACTCGCCACCGAAATGTCCATCATCCTACGACTCGCCACCGAAATGTCCATCATCCTACGACTCGCCACCGAAATGTCCATCATCTTACAATTCACCACCGAAATGTCCATCATCCTACGACTCGCCACTGAAATGTCCATCATCCTACGACTCGCCAC
>JACXGJ010012690.1:0-17457 GCA_016801105.1 Esox niger
TATGTATATATATATATATATATATATATATAGTAAAAAACAAAATTGCATAAACCAATGGCGTATGAATTAAGGTGGGAAAAACATTCACATGGTAATATTAGTAAAAAATTCATGTTATTTCTTCTCGTGGCTGTATGCAGCTCCGCTCATTGGTTATTTGACTCCTGGAATAACGTCAGTTTTACACTGAGAAACATTATTCTTTAATTGTTGCACTATTTGCCTGGGCAATCTTTCAGTGTGGTGAACCCCTCCCCATCCTTATTTCAGACAAACCCATCCTCTCTGGAATGATCTTTTAATACCCAATCATGTAATGGACCGGTTGGACCGGTTGCCAATTTGTGTGAACTTACATCAGGTTTTTTAGTATTAACCAACTTTTTCAGTCTTTTGTTGCCTCTGTCCCAAATGTTTTGAATTGTGTTGCTGGCAAATTCAAAGTGGGCATATATATTTCAAAAAGCAATAAAATAACAAGGGGTTGTACAAAGACAACATATCACATTTTAAAACTGAGCTCTGGCCAGAGGAATGTCTGAGACAGAATTTGATGCCAGACAACTTCCTGCTGCTCTGCTATGTCCCTGCAACACAGGAACTGTATGGAGGAAATAATCAGAAGAGTGCAGAGGCTGTCAATTTTGAGACTGGCCCCAAAACGTTAATAAATGCCCTCCAAGGCCCAAAAAAATGGAATGTGTCAATTCCGTGTTTCACCCCTGTTCAATACCCAGGTGTTCTTTATTTGCTTTGTAACGTTTCAACCTCATTCACAAAAAAGTTGGGACACTGTGTAAAATGGAAACAAAAACAGAATGCAGTGATGTTCAAATCATTTAAACTCTGCATTCAATAGAAAATAGAACAAAGACAACATCAGTTGTTGAAACTAAGACATTTTATTCTAGTGGCAATTGAACTGGCAAAGCATTTTTTTGAAAACGCATTGCCAATTGCACTTTTACTTTTAATACTGTTTTGTCCCATCATTGCCTCCAGGTCAAATGGGTGTTTTAGTACAGCCACGTGATTTCGCTATGTCCGTATGTGTAAATGTCTGGAGCATTGGGATGCTTTTTCCATGTGTGCTTTAACATAGGGTCAATTAACAAAAAAAGGGGATGAAAGAAAGAGTAAGAGAATGAACAAGCAAATACCTAGGCTTTTGGTACAATACTCACGAAAGGCATTGTAACATAGCCTAAGTACTCCTACTTCAATGCTTATGCACAATTTATTTCAAGAGCTATGCACACTCCAGTGCAAACCACAATGACTCTATGCTGCACTGTAGCGGGTGATGCTCCTGCCCCATTGCCCTACATATGCTTCAGTTCCCTGCTAGACGAAAGCGGAGAAGTAATCTGGTGTTCCGGTTAGAGAAGATTGGTTGTGGTCCAAAATATGACAGATTTACAGATAAGCTCCCTTACATAACTTAGTCTATAGAGGGTTATGAATTGTAACCAACAGTTCTCTATCCTAACCATCAGATTTGTCATGCTGCATGTTTTTGTTCCATCCTTTGAACATGAAGTTTTCCCCTGTTTTATCTGAAACTACACTGTGTGCTCAAATTGGTTTCACTAGAGACAAAAGCCACAGGCAAGATAAACTGCAAGGCAATATAATGCATTTTTTTATAGAATCAAGATGCAAGGTTCTTTGAAACTGAAGACACGGGATTCTCCTCATTAGAGTAAATCCCGTTTAAGAGCCTATAGGCCAATCTGTGTCGGATATGGTTAATTTAGTAATGACGTGGTGATGTGGGTTATGTAGATTAAACATCCAGAGAGATCACAGGAACTGTATGGATGCATGTCAGCTCAACTTGCTGAACTGCAATGGAAGACTGTTATCTCCCCATGGACATACTGTGCATTAGTGTGCCACTGCAGCCACGCTTCATATAACTGAGCTGACTCCTACCTATATCACACGCGAGAGCACAAACACACAATAGCGTACAAATTAAAGGTAGGTGCATTATTTTGTATGCATTTCTGCTTTCGGTGTCTAAAACTGATCGTCAATCCTGTGGGGTTTGCATCCAGATAATATTTATAGCATGTTTCACTGCATAAGCTACACATTGGATGGCAATGATTTATGGAAATATACTCAGAATACGGTGAAATAGACTTTCAGTGATTATCTTATTTCAAATTAGGACCGTGTGTCGGTCTCAGTCGAAGTCTTCGAAAAGAGAGAACAAACCTACCTCAACGAAATAAAAGCAGGGTAGCAAGCTGACGCTGTCTTTGGTCATATTTCCTTTTTGTCTTTCTCTTGAAGACATGATTGGTCCACCGGTTCTCAAAAAAAGGATGAAATAACAGTGATATCCTGTTGTAAGATGCTCGAAGGTAAAATACTTCCGTCACCTCTGCGTGCAATATCATAAGCGCACGACTGCAGTTCGCTGCATTCCGAAGTATACAGTGAATAAACCGTCCCGGTTTCCACAACCAGCATGCGCCTCACATGACTCTAGAATTAAAATACACAGAAATAAACAAATTATTTCAGCTATTTTTCTGGTGAAAACACATACTTTTCATCTGTCGATAAAGACTTACATACTTCACGGAACGAGCGGCCAACGTGTTAAGTCTTTGGCAGTCTGGGAATATGACATCACGCAGTGGTCTCCAGATTTACACTGTGGCGCGCGTGAGAAATACGCAGGCGCGCTGAGAAACGCATGCATTCATAAACATGAACTGACAGCCTTTTATTCGCTCTACAGTTACACAGTTCCTGTAGATTTCGATTCATTTCAGCGTGAAGTATCTCACTGGGTAACATATATCACCATCTATCAATCATTCTGGAGTATAACGGAACAGAGTAATTACAGTAGTTGGTTATTTTAATCAGATGGTACCTGGTGTGTTCATGTAACAAATAGAAACCAATCACAATGAATGAACCCAACATTTTAATTCAACCTATTTTCTTTTTTTTGTAACTGTCTAAACATATACACAATCGTGTTTTCTAAGTTGCTAGAATAGGCTACATAATGTCAAAAAAGAAGCCGATTCTGCTACTTCAGCACCATTCAAGGGAACAGCGACATAAGGTTCAGAACCACATGACACAGAGGACAGCGACCATAGTGCATGGTCTAGGCAGTGAAGATTAGCCTTTATGGCTACCTGGTGGTGTATGGTGTATGTCTCTCCCGTATCTGAGCCTAGTAAAAGGACACCAATCCCGGTGACGGCAAAACTGTGGTCCTGAACAGGACACCTCTATGAGAAATAGTTAGAAGGGTTGGGGGTGGGGCTATTGCAACAGTAGTGTAAACTAGCCCTGTTTTACTGGACATTGATCAGCTAGCCGAGTGACCTGAGACGCGCCTGCGCACTGGCGCATTAGCTGCATGCACCAAGGTAATTGACAATGACAACATTGAAGTGAAGACAGTCAAAGTATTGATACTTTGACTAGTATTAATTGTTTTCACTTGAAGTTTTGCATAAAACTATATGTAGGGCTATCCCAAGAGGCAAACGTGCGTAGATGTACAAACGGATCATGTCTGGATGTTTATTTACGAAGCTGTTGAGTCGCTAAAACTCCTTCAGCAGTTCAAGGTAAGAGTTTTTCCCGTTATCCGGTCAGGCACCAGAAAGACTGACCCATTGGTCTAGTAGCCCAGCTGTTTGTGACGGTTCTGCATTATGCTATACGCTTTGGTTCGTGCAGAGAATTCGAAAATACAGCAATGCACCACGGATGACGGCTACGGATTGTTAGCGAGAAAAGCGTTCGAATAAGTTATAAGCTGTTTGAAAAATCCATGTTGCTAGAGTTTCAAAGCATTGCATTTTTGTATTTAAAATCACTGAGTGTACCATGCACAATGTATTCATCGTCTTGTTTAAGTTTCAGGTACTCATTATTGTGCTGTTGGTTACCTAGGCTGAAGTTAAATTCCTCAAGTCCAGTGCACACTGGTTTCTAAACTCCCAATCCACTGTAATAGTTACTGTAATCGCTGTCACATAGTTTTACTGGAAGCTAGTATAAGAATATTACAGTCTATAAAAATATTTTATAATAGTCTATTAACTGTTATAGATTTTTTCATCCGCAGTGTTTTCTGTGCACGCAGTATATGTATTTAGGAAATTGTGCTGATGATGCACTTGAGGACACATTTCTCTCTTAAAATCACACAAAGGCGCCAGTGATCAAACGGAATCAAATGTAATGGAATATAAAGCAATTGGCTGCATGACTGAGCCAACAGAGGGACAACGGTTTTGTCTAAACAAGTTGATATTTTCTTACTTTGATCTTTCTTACATACAGTACATAGTGTTTGAAACTGATTTATTCCTTACAATAGATACATCACAAATGTCTGCAATAGGCAGTACTCCGGAAAACAAAATAGTCTGCTTACATATTAATGCTGTTCTGGTCTGTGGTACTTAGCTTGCTGTCTGAAATAAAAGACAAGTAAAAACACTCTACTCTTTAAAGAACCTTGCTCTGAACTTTGGCCCACCCCATACAGAAGTAGCAGAATGTTTAAACCATGAGGAGGCAGTTGAGAAGAATAACATAGTTATGGAAGTTTCCTGGAATAGACAGAATCACAGTAATTTTCATCCTTGTTTTGTGCTGTGAACGACTGCAGTGTATTTTTCCTCATCTGCTCCTATTAGTGGAATTAAAATCAGGTCGCTGCCTTTAAATATACTGTGTCTTCATGGTTCACATGCAGAGCATCATCTTGGCTGTATTGAAGGCATACTGCACAGTAATGTAATGCCCAAGGCTAATGTTAATATAGAAAAAGTGCCCTAGTTCACCTTTGTTCACCTTTTTTTAACTGGCAACTTTACTGTATTATCAGTTGGTTTAAATGGTCAATATCATTTTGTTACATTTGGTATTTCCATTTCACAATTACTCAGGAAGGTTCTTTATTCAATTTTTTTCAGGTTGTGTCAGTAGACTATTTTTCCTTGACCTAGAAAACCAAACGAATACATTTCTTCTTGTTCTCTCTCTCAGTCTCTCCCTCCCTCAATTCTCCCATGAGAATTTGAACACTGTTTTTTTCACCAAGATATGTGGCACTATCAGGAATATATGTTGCTGTATTGGCTATGTCAGATAGCATTTCCTTAACTAACCGATGCCTCCGTGTGGTAATTTATGTAATAGGAATTTAAAATATAGCCTATTAACAGACTAAATAATTTTGTGAAACAAACAATATATATACACATTTAGAACAGTATAGAACATTGAATGTCTGGAATGGCTCTTTTTAGTGTTATATTCATGAATTCTAATGTCTAATCATGAAGTCTAATATCCAATGTTGAAAGTGTGTCTTACTGATGAGGATAGAAATATGTTACTTTACACTTATGGGTAAAATGATAATTATTGTATGCATGAAGCTTTTTTGGTTAAAGATATTTAGGGCACCTCATGGCCGGTCCTAACCAGTTAAGAGTTATTGGCATGTGTCTTGATAGTCAACAGTCAAAATATCAGTGGTTCCTTACACCATAGAAATGCAGTTGCATTGGAGCTCTTAAAATTACGTTTTGTTCTCTCTTGATTTCTGTATGATCATTAGATCAAATCAACCCATAGGCTGAACAATATATGACCTAAATGTGTCAGTAGGCTATATTGCATTTCTTGCAGCTTTCACACAAGGTTTAATTTAATTATATGTCTTAGTTTATAATCCTTAGGCTAATGCGGTTTAAATAATCAACATTTTATTTTAATAACTTAAAATGCCTTTCAACATCAAATCTTTGTAGTGTTCACATGACATGTTATGTAAGTTTCTTCTTAATCACCCACTAATAACTGCCAATAACTAATGGAAAATGCAGATTGTTTTAGCTTTATTGTCTCTTCGGATATTTTAGCCAATGCCATGGGCGGGTACTTTATCCTCATTAGTATGCATAACACTTTGTTGTCATGAGCAATTATACGTGGCAAATGACAAAACAGGTCACCACTGATGTTACCAACAGCAGTGAATCCATATGCATTGCAAAACTTAGCACAACTTTAAGGAGCTTTTGCCCCAGTTTAGAGCAGTAATTGCAAAAAAAAAATCATCCAGTCAATACAGTGTGGGATTGCATACAGGTGGCTATGTGTTGCTAATGCAAGCTTAAATGAACTGCTTGTCTATCTGGCAATAACACTAACTTTATCTAGCTGGCACTTAGCAAGTTCAATGCATGTTAGGCCTACTAGTTAGTCAGCTGTGCAATATGACATAGAAATATAATGAATTAGATTTGAGATTATTACAGTTTACCTACATGTGCATTCTCGATCTGCTGGCTGGTGGATCCTGTTTCTCAGTAGAGAAATGGTCACTACAAACCCACTGTAAAACATTTCAGTTACATTTCTTCCTGACTTCTGTACTGTTTTGAGGAGCTGAATAAAGATACATTGCTATTGGGTCTATGCCAAAAGAGACGCCTGTAAGACACATGTCAACTGAATTTGCAGCATGATGCACATGGAGATCATCTTATTATGAAGAACAACTTATTATGTGAACAAAACCGATCAATGTATACAGTATGTGTATTTAGCCTGACTACAAAATCTCAGAATTTGAAAGGGGGGGAACTGTACTTGGAATATTTATCAATATTGCAATGCACATTTATGATAATACATTTGGGGTAAAAAAATGTTTGGGGTACAGTTGTTCTACCTATCTATGTTATGAAATAACATATTTCATACAGTATTGAACAATTTGGATGACTGACCCTTTAATATGTCTAGTATACATCATGTTATTTCAGTTGTTTAAAAGTATGTTAAGTTGTGTTAATGCAGGGAGCAGTTTATCTTGCCAGCAGCTAGATGTTAACTGGGGAGTTGTGTGAAAATGAAACTTTTCAATATATTTTTTCAAGTGACTGAATGCATTGTGTGTCCAATTTAGAGTTTTGAACGGTTGTGATGAGAGTGTTGATTAGTATGCATTATATTGGTATATTACCATATTGTAGTAATTACAAGCTGAGATAAATGTTTATGTAATGAGTTTACTCTCAGCTCAGAGTTTGTCTAAGCAGTATTCTTGTTGCACCACTGCCCTTTTGCTTTGAGTTTTTCTTTATTAATTTTGCCCGAGATTTTAAGAAGTGGTCAACCTTTAGGTTTTCCATGTCAAAGACTGGATACAGGCTCCCTCTAGTGGTTGATTGTAGAAGTTGTATGTTAAGTAGTTTTAGAAATCATACATTTTAGATTTGTTTTTACTCAGACAGTGCTTTTGTTTTTACTCAGACACAGTACTTTCAGTACTAAGTACTGTGTCTCTTATTATTCTTTGTATAATATTTTACAGTTAATGCCACATTGGTGTAAGGAAACATGCCTGAAAACGCAGAAAGATGGGTGCCAAGGGACAAGCGGAAATTCTACTCTTACCTGCTTGTCGAGGTAAGATTACTTTTATGATTGCACTATTTATTGTTCTTATTGTAATACTTTTCCATTTACACACCGTTTAGTTTTCTCCTTTTAACGAGTGACACTATGTAAAAATCTATTTAATTTATTAATAACAACTTTTTTTTCCTGTTGCTTTTCAAAACACTTTCAGAATTCATTCAATTAAAATGCCACTAACTTTATTTTACCCAGAGGTATTAGTCATATATTTATGAAAGAAAACAAGATACAGAATATTTGAAAATGTCACAGCTAATTGTCTGAGTTGTCTCTGTGGTTAATGCTGAAATTTTCACCTGTATGAGTGGTAAAGCTGATTAATCTCAACTCCATTATCATCGCATTTCCTCTGAAAGAACATCATCACCATTGACATTGTGTTTTCTCTGAAGCAACATCATCACCATTATCATCGTGTTTCCTCTGAAAGAACATCACCATTATCATCGCATTTCCTCTGAAGCAACACTATCACCATTATCATCGCGTTTCCTCTGAAAGAACATCACCATTATCATCAAATTTCCTCTGAAAGAATTTAATCACCATTATCATCGCATTTCCTCTGAAACAACATCATCACCATTATCAAAATCATCACCTAATTGTCAGCCTAATTGTCTCACATCAGGAGTGAAATGAGCCAGCTCTCATCCCCTTTTGGTCTTAATTTGCCAAAACTGTGTTAACTGCCGTGAGAGCAGAAACATGCAGGTTTAGAGCAATTTTAGCTCATGTTGGCACCCTCTCAAATGATTGCTCATCCTTAAGCAACAAAATCAGTTTGGTATTATTCAGTCTCTTTAAATGTCACTATGATGCCACAAACTCAGTGTTATATCCAGTACTGTGATGACTAATAAACAAAATCCCACCATACGTTAAAATGAAGAAAGATACCAGCATAATACATCAGTACTGACTCTGTGAGCTTTCCTATGTGCAGCCATCTACTATGCTTGGCATATCTAAGTAGTTCACTGTACCTGTTTTAATTCATTCCAATTCTGAAACTAAGACGCCCCAATACATATTAATTATGTGATTAATTATGTGAATGCCATGCAGTGTTCCTGCCCATAGTGTTGGCCTATAAAATTACACGCATATATAACGTCATGTTAAAAAATATTCAAGCATGAGAGGAGTTCCAAGGGTGCTAGATCCCTGAGTAAAGACTACTCCTGTATGTATGTTGGAAATAGATGTCTGACATTCTACAGTCTCAACTAGACCAACTGGACCAGCTAGGCATGTTGTGCTGGCAGTTGGTCGAGGGGCAGAGGGAGACATGCAGCTTTTCATACCTTTTGAGGGTGATGACGTGGAAGTGAACTGTCAACCTTTGAAGACAGTCCTTTTTTGCGCAACGCATGGACACATTTGTGCAATACATGAACTCATTGTTGCAACACCTGAACCGCTATACATTTGCCCAGTGGTTAAAGACCCTGTCTCTCATGTGGGAGACCTGTTTTTGATTGGGCAACGACAATTATCTCTTTTTATTGAGGGTCAGCTGAACTAGGCTTGTGTTTTCTTTTCTGGTTTTGTATATAAATATACAGTGCCCTCTGTAAATGATAAAAAATATATATTTTAGTTTTTTAATTGCTTCCTTGATTTTCATTGACATCTCTTTGTTCCTCGTGTTAAAAGAGAGCATTAGCAGACTAAAGTCAAACACAAAGCCAAGAATCAAAACTAGACATTGACAGCTCTCTTATATCTGCAAAAAGGATGTGATGGAACACAACTAGATACCTAGAAAACACTGTCAAGACAGTTGTCCTTATACTTTTGATGCCAAGAAAAATGGGGACTGTACATACATTTTAGCAATTTCTTAATGCTGAAAAGGATATGTATACAAAAGCCATAGTATAGGACCAAAATAATAGAAATTGCTCCTATATCCTACGTACATTCACAGATGGGAATGTATTTTAAACAAGTATTCAAACTGGAAACATCTTTCGGGCAGTTAAAGTTGATTCAAAGCTTGATGTTGGAGCGCTTAAAGTCTCTCATCAGTAAGCAGATATGACATTGCTAATTGATTCTGTGGGCCTTGGCATGGAAACCTGCAAAAGTCTTTGAATAGCTGGTGCTCCTTTCTAGCCAGCTCAGTTCATTGAGTAACAGGACAGCAGGACAACCCATCCCACAGCGTTTCGTAACATCGGCTGGCATTAACCGTGCCAGTAAACTGTGCTGCGGTTAAGTTGATATCCTTTATAAACACAGAATCCTTTTTTGTGGTTGTAAAGTTATCATGGTCCGTGCAGCTGGTTACAAAAACTGCAGTTTTGGACTTGCTGGCTCATGACAATGTTTTTTGCAGTGCTCTTCACATTGCTATGATTAAGTGGCCAACATATCGGTACCATTAGAATACTAATTTACTAGGATGTTTCTGGCATCAGTATTGGCACCAGGTTTTAATGCCCATTCTATAATGCCCCTATAGATAATCAGAGTATTCAACAACGCTGTGATAAATCGCAGTATCCAGAATTCATAAATGCCGTCCTTTGATGTGCTTGCATACAGTATAGATTCAGGGCGTCTGCTCCAATTATGCAGTACTTGTGAGGTGTTGATTCTGTGGACAGTGAAGGACACAAGTGTCCTCTCCCTGACCAGTAAGCCTCCCTGAGCACTGAATGGTGATGTAATACACTAGCTCCTTACTGACTCTAATCGTGGCCTAGATGTTGCTCCTCCTTGTCGACTTAAGGGCTCCCTGGAAGCTCCACATACAGCTGTTATGCTGTCTCCTTTTGTCAAGGACACCTCAGAGACCAATCCTCTCCCCTAGTTCCCAGCTCACTCAGTCATCAGCCTAATTTGACGCAAACGGGGAGCACATCAAAAGAATACTAGGATACACCAGATGACCCATGGGGTTCGCATTAGTAGCAGTCTATCTACACTGTGTTCAACTCTTTCTCGCTATTGATCTTTCCCCCTCACTACACTTGCTACACTGTCAGTGGGTTGGGTCGGTTCTCAACTTCAATTTGTTTTCAAATGTCTAGTTCTGTATTTATTGGGACAATTGTAGTGCAAGCTTGAATAGGCAGATGTCCCCCCTCTGCATACAACATTTCTCTTAATAAAATGCCTTTTCATCTCACAAACTTTCTCTCTGTCTCTCTCTCTCTCTCTCTCTCCCTCTCTCTCTGTCTCTCCCTCTCTCTCTCTCTCTCTCTCTCTACCCCTCTGTCCTTCTGTCTCCTCCTTTTCCTCTCCATCTCTCTCTCCATAATTCTGAAGCTCATCCTGAGTGACGATGTTTTTGGCCTAATGAAATGACATGGAACTTTGCGTTGCCAGAACAAGCAGGAAAACAATATCTTGTTAATATCTGTGATCTGCTGTGGTTGTCTATTGCACACGTACACAGCCAAGTGGTGATTAGACCATATTGTGCTTCTGTGGAGCACTAGGGTGTTTGAGCTCATACAACCCTCCCTGGGGATGTGCGATTAGTGGAATGCTTGATTTGTTTGATGGAAATGAATTCTGCCAGATTCTTTCAGCTTAGTTTAACTAATTTTAGATGGTGATTGCTGATCGTCAGCAATTCGCTGTTAATGATGCATTTCATAGGCTTTTGTATCCCATCAATTCGCTTCTTTGAACTCAATGTACACATACATTGTGGATTGTATAGTAGGTAGGTTTTCCATCCAGCTGGTGGCAGATTTTCATGGAGGTATTCTGCGCAGAGAAAATAGGTGCATTTTTCTCACTGTTGTGTTTCCACCAATGCAGCTTTTTTAGTGGAGGATGGTGAATTTGTTGCTCCTAAAACTGCAATTTCTGCTTCTTAACTGCTTAACCGCTGAGGTCTGATATACTGTGTCACATTTGAACACTGGCTATTCACCATTTGACACAATTGCCGAAATGAAATAGACATTGTAGTTCTGCATCCAAGAGATAGGTGTTTATTGTTTCGACACCAATATGTGGACAAATCTGTATGTATGAAAGAATGTGATCAATGTTATTCCATTTAAGCTAGCTGCTATATTAGCAATATTAGCAATCAAACAACTACAAATGTCTCTGAGTGGTCTAATGAGATGAGTTGGAATGGCAAAGGCAAACGACTAAAAGACCTACATGTACACACTAGTAGAAAGAACCTCCACAAACTTCATACCTCTTCAATCTTCTACAGGACATTTACGGAGAGAACACCTAATACTACCATGTCAATTTTCCTAGACATTGCGCCGAATAAAACTTATTCAGGGCAAAAAAAGTTCTATGTTCTTGACTGTCCAATAACAATCTCCAGATTTTCTATCCAAATGAACATGCCTTTCATTTTGAAGATGACACCTAAAAAACTGAAGGTGGCTGCAGTACTGACCTAGCAGAGCATCAGCAGAGTAACCTTTGCCAGACTATATTCCATTGCATATATGAAGTTTGAAGGCTACCGTAGGAAAGGGCCATATCATCTCTGAAGTTGCTGTTATCTTTTGACTTAAGCGAATCAAAATACAGAGGTGTGGCAACACATGATGTAACATTTCAGAATTTTTACCTGTAAGTAAACCAGCACTTCAATAACAGCCAGTCTAGCCTGGGCCACCCGTTTCATTCCACCAGCTAATAGCTAACAACACTCCTGTATCCGCGACACGGCTCAGCTGCACCTTGTGCTCACACAGCTGTCACACAACAACATTACAATGTAGAGATTGGTGCTGGGGTACACAAACACTTGAGGTTACGTGTAGTGGAAGATTAGCCATTTGAACGAATGCCCCATGTCCCAAGACCTTTCTTTTTGGCTAGTGAAGGACATGTTGGTCAAGGTGTTCCAACAGACCAAACACAAATTTGTGAGGAAGCGACTGGTTACGAAGGTACCTTGCCATCACCATTGTTGCTAGGTCATAGTTCAGAAAGAGCAGAATGTAAAGAATACATTTTGTAATCGAAATAATTAAGAATCTGTAGTTCAATGTCAGTGCAGTTCGTTATACAACCAAAAATATAGATTTGGTATATTAGCTCTTGCCCTTCCATTCTGTCTATGAGAGAGGTGTGTATTTCCACACAGTCTAGGGAGGAGTCAAGGGAGCAGTTATGCCTTCCGTAATGGGTCGGTTTCCTGGGGTGACACTGCACAGCGCAACAGGGAGCCATCTCCCTGTCATGTATTATTTCATTTGTTTTAACAAATAGTAATTAAAATAATCATTTTAAAACACTGTATTGAAATTAAGACAGTGAAAGTTGAATAGAAACAATAGACTTGAATTTGTGCTCCTGTATTATGCCACGCATCAATGAATCTGCATTTCAGTTTTAATCCACTAGATGTTGCACTCTTTGCACAGCTATTTGCTGTTTCATTTCTCTCTACATTTGTCTCTGAAATATTGTTTCATTTGTTAAACAGGTTGTACTTAATTAGGATTCATATATTTTCATGCCTCAGCACAGTGTTTGGTCCCATTTCTTGCAATATGATTTCATAGAGACCTTTTAAAAGGAAATAAGATGTGACAAATGTGTCTATAAATTGGCCTTAAACTCTATGCATAGTCTCCAAGACCCAACCATTACCATCTCACTGTGAATGTGAACTATTTCGTTCAGTATGTCACTCACATACTAGTTATTAAGTAAAATCATTTGTCATATTTCTTGCGGCTTCGTAGACTCAACGTAGGAGGGTGTTACATCTCTATCTTGACATAAACTGCATCAAAAGCCAAGGAAACTGATTACACATGAGACTTCATAAGACTAGTTCATACTCACCTCATTAATCTGGGTGAGATGTGAAGAATCATAATGATTCCAACTATGTAATCTCAAGCTTGTGTAAATCCCTATTTGATATATACCATAAAATTGCACTATATTTCTAATTGACAGTCTACGATTGTGTGACAATGGTTGATCTGTATCTTGCGCCTGTTCCATACCTGAAATGGCTTAAATGTAAAACTAATATAAATAGGTAATTCCATTCCTGAATGGAAACACAAATTATGGTTATGATTGGCAAACTAAGGTCATTTGTTTGTGGTATTCATGGCCCGAGGCAAATATTGCACTCATAATTGGAAACTATAATACTGATTAAACAAAAAGTCAGATGTCTGATATCTATCCAAATATTTCAAATCTTCACAGAATGCAAGACTTTAGACAAATGAGAAAATGCCAAACTCTAGGTAAACAGGTAAACTCATTGAGTAATGTAAACCAGTTGAAGAAATCACAAAAAAACATTCATGCAACTAAAATAACACATACCCTTAAATGGATAAAATTTGAATCAGGTGTACCAAAACAGGTGCAAATGCTCAGGTGCAAAAACCAATTAGAGAGTAACTTGGGAGCCATTCATGAAGAAATAAATGTGGTCTGGTATTGATATTAACCATGCAGGTGTTAACACATCATGCCAAGGTCAAAAGACCTTTCTGAGGCCCTTTGAAGAACGATTGATGATGCCCATGAATCTGGGCCTGGATATTTAATCTTTTACTAGCAAGTGAAACTAGATAATTCATGATGGATCATTGACAAACTGAGAACATTTCAAACTGAAGCCAATCCACAAAGGACTGAAAGATGCCAATTGGAGCCTTTATGATCCCCAGGGAAATAACAAAGGATCTACAGTCTCTCTTGCCACAATCAATGATTTTACTCTGTTAACTACATGGGAGGTCAGGGACGAAGTAGCCTCAGCTCTCAAGATCAAATGTCGAGAATTGACTGACATTTGACAACCCTGGGTCATGTGCTTTGAACAGATGAGTTAAAGGTGGAATTATTTGGCTGCAATGCCATACACCACATTAGACTGAAACAAAACACTGCCTTTGAATATTATAACACTGCCTTATGCAAATTATATAGCATGAAGGTGGTGGCATTATGGTTTGGGACTGCTTTGCTGTCATGGCCCACTTGCCATTACTGGGTCCAGTGAAAATGAAAATGTCCAAATATGGATACAAAAAAGAACTTTCCAAGCTGGTACTTACTTTTCTTCATGGCTGTAGCTTGGAATGTTCAACATATTTTCATGTATTATTCATTACTGAGTTAATGACCCAAGGGATAACTCTTGAAAAGATTGAACTACTTAGTAGTTATCTATTAGTCACTAGGAAACATCACTGCTACTGTACTAGAAAGACATGCAGGATAAACACCAAGACAGAGATACAAAGAGATGTAGTCCACTTGACTATATTTTCCTTTGCTATGTCATTTATTTATTGTGTGAGATATATTTTATCTACAGTATTCTTTCTCTGATCATTATTAGTATGTACCATATAGATGGCAATTCCATTAACCTAACTAATACGCCTTTCTTATGAACCACTGTACTGTAGCTCTCTGTCACGTGACATAGAATAGTGAACCTAGAATAGAACAAACTGACAGGTTAGTTATTTGCCATGTAAGAAGCAGTAAAGTGTTATAATGTCTGAATGCTCCTAATAATAGGATACATGCCCATTACACAGTGTATCAATTATTTACTGTAGTTTAGCTTATGAAGAATATCAGGCTATGCTAATAATAACAGACAGAGCAGCATGAGGTAACACAACTCATGTTTATTCATTCAAAGAAGTATTACGGATGCAGGTGTTAAAATTCCTTTGACTCTCACATGACATTAACAACAGCGAGCGTCGTCCTTCTTTTTCTTCAATCTTTCCCATTTTCCCTTGGTTTCACTTTTCCTTAGCCTGACTGCCACTAATATTTACATGAAATAAAACAGCTAACAGGATCCTTTACCATTTTGGGGGTTTCGTTGAAGACAGTGTTATACATCTCTCATGAAGTGTGTTACAGCAGATAAACCTCAAATGCTTGCAGCTTGCAACTTTGAAGTTCTCCTATGCCTTCTAATAAGTGGTATTTATTCAGAGGCAGGGATGAGTAAATGAAATATACTGTATGCTGAATAGTAAAAAGTATTGTGCATAGACTGCCTTAGGATATATGAGAACGTCATCTTGTTTTGTTATAGATGTGTGTAGCTTAATTCTACTGGATCCATTCCTGATTTGCTACAAGGATGTACTGTATACCGTAGGCGATGTTGTTAATGAAATCAATGTGCATTTGAAAGCAAGTAATGCAGTTTGGACAATATTGAATTATAATTTAGGCCATTTTATATAAGCCATTACCAGCTTTGGGTAATAAAACCTAATGTAAGCATTTTCCATGTTTATGGAATATGTTATGGTAACATAATCTCAGAGTCATTTTCTGTAGCCGTTAATGTTTTGTGTCTTGAAAGTCAGTGTTTTCTGAGATTCACGGTGGAAAGGGTTTTCATTTGCTGTCTGTTTATCCTTCTTATTTCTTGGGAAGAACCCTCAAGAGGATCCAGACTCACTCACCACCTTATGGTACTGAATACAGGCAGTCAGATGTTGTCAATCACAACCCTTTCATGTTTTTATTTTTGTGGGACCATTGGGATGTTTCTGTTGCACCCCTCACCCCCTAGGGTATCCCCCTAGAAACGCTTGCATGTGTTCCAGTGTTCCATTGGAACCTGGTTAAGTTGCAGGCGTACATGCACACACAGACGCATATCAATGCATACACAAAATAAATGCTAACTCTTCTGCTTTGTAATGCATTGCTGATCTTCGGTGTCCCTACCCAGCAGGAAATCCAGTTATAAACAATACTTTACTGAATCCGTAGAGTGACAGAAGGGCTGCGGCTCTCAGTTGGAGATTTCTGTTCGCTCTAACACCACAGAGCCTCAGATCTGATGTGTTCTGTTCCTCATCAGTAATTGGACAGATTTGCAGATCTTACCACTTGATTGGACTACGGTGGCAACGGTGTGAAAATGCGACTGTTGGTAACTCAATATTCGCCCTCCTGGGGATCATGGGGATCATCAAAGATTTGGATATTTTTTTATAACCTAACCCTGACTTGTACTTCTCAACAACATTGTCTCTTACTTGTTTGGAGAGTTCCTTGGTCTTCATGGCAGTGTTTGGTTAGTGGTGCCTCTTGCTTATGTGTTGCAGCCTCTGTGGCCTTTCAAAAAAGGTGTGTATATGTACTGACAGATCATGTGACACTTTTGCACACAGGTGGACATCATTTCACTAATTATGTGACTTCTGAATATGGGTTTCATAACAAAGGGGGTGAATTTATATGCACCTGCCAATTTTCATAGTTTTTGTCATGTCCTGGCTATGCCCCTAGCCATCTTTGCGCTGGCTGGGGCCATAGTCAGGACATGGCCAAAATAGGTGACTTTAGCCACCTCTATGTGTTTTGGTCTTCCCAATTGGAGGCAGGTGTTCGTTATTGCCTCCAATTGGGGAACCTACTTATGTTGAATGTTTGCGCACAGTAGTTGTGGTTTATTTTGGTTAGCAGCCGTAGGCGACACAACCCAGTCATATTGTCTGCTTTGTGTTTGTATGTTTGTTTCTTTTGTTACTTTGCATTAAAACCCATGGATCACTACCTCCATACCGTCTCTGCGCCCGTGTCCTTCCACCAATTCCACCAGCTTTATGACAGTTTTATGTATGTATTTTTCTTATTTCACTTCTCCAACTTAGACTATTGTGTTCTGATCCATCACATGCAGTTCAGATTTAAGAAAAAAAAACATTGAACTAAAGGCTGTAATGCAACAAAATATGTATAAAGCCCAGGGGGATTAATTATTTTGCAAGGCACCTTATATAGCATGTTGTGCCTTTGGTTTGGATGGTTAAAAAGTGTATGGCATGTTGTGCCTTTGGGTTGGATGGTTAAAAAGTGTATGGCATGTTGTGCCTTTGGGTTGGATGGTTAAAAAGTGTATGGCATGTTGTGCCTTTGGGTTGGATGGTTAAAAAGTGTATGGCATGTTGTGCCTTTGGGTTGGATGGTTAAAAAGTGTATGGCATGTTGTGCCTTTGG
>JACXGJ010012691.1:0-17452 GCA_016801105.1 Esox niger
CATCCATGTGCCCCGCCCCCCTCACATCCATGTGCCTCGCCCCCTCACATCCATGTGCCTCGCCCCCTCGCCTCCATGATTCTCACCCCCCACGCCTCCATGATTCTCACCCCCCACACCTCCATGATTCCCACCCCCCACACCTCCATTTGCCCCACCCCCCTCACCTCCATGAGCCTTACCTCCATGAGCCTTACCTCCATGAGCCTCACCTCTCTCACCTGCATGTGCCTCACAATTGTGTGCCTCACCCCCTCATCCTCACCTCCATTTGCCTAACTCACTCCCTCACTCAACTCTGTCCTCACTCACCCACTCTGCGACTGTTCTACAGTGAGGAGTATCTGGAGGCTGTAAAGAAGACCCCTTATATGAGTCTGGAGGAGCTACAGACATTCACCCAGCAATATGGAGACGTCTACTTCCACCCGGTGAGATCACAAGAACTTGCATCTAACAGCCTCTTTATTGTCTCAATTGAAAAATGGGGCGTGCAATCCGGGGTAGAATAACAACAACAAAACCAGCAACACCACACGGACCTATCTCTGAAACCGACAGAACCACAGGCTAAAGTGTAAAACTCATGCTCTGCTTGTTTGGGTTACTGTAGAACATCTACCACTGTGCCAAGCTGGCCATCGGAGCCACTCTTCAACTGGTTGACAGTGTGATGGGTGGGAAAGTGAGGAACGGCATGGCTTTAGTCAGGTGGGTTCATATCAGGACGGGACAGAGACCGGTCATGAGTTCCTCTATTCATTAACCATATCCCTCGAGTTGTCATGGACGTCCTGTATAGGTAGTTCACCACTGTCTCACTTCCCCCAAGGCCCCCAGGACACCACAGTCAGCGCAGTGCTGCCAACGGCTTCTGTGTCTTCAACAACGTGGCCATCGCCGCCCAGTACGCCAAGAAACACTATGATGTCAAGAGGTGAGGAGGTACCGTCTGGAACCTCAACCCATTGATCTACGAATTCTGCAAGTTGAATGTGAATTGAAGTAAGAGAATGTTTTTTGTCTACTAATGTATCTCTTCCAGAGTGTTGATTGTAGACTGGGACGTTCATCATGGACAGGGGGTGCAGTTTGCTTTTGAGAACGACCCAAGGTGGGACTCTTCTGATGAACCTTAAGGCTGGAGATTCACTAGATCCAATTTGTGGTTTCTCCTGACCGACACCCCTCTTTGTCTCCCAGTGTGCTGTACTTCTCCTGGCACCGCTATGAGCACCAAGGCTTTTGGCCCAACCTGAGGGAATCAGACTATGACAATGTGGGCAAGGATAAGGGCTGTGGCTTCAACATCAATGTGCCCTGGAACAAGGTGAGTCTCATAAGTGGTATTCT
The DNA here is from genome assembly GCA_016801105.1 of Esox niger. Taxonomy (NCBI): domain Eukaryota; kingdom Metazoa; phylum Chordata; class Actinopteri; order Esociformes; family Esocidae; genus Esox; species Esox niger. Next base: position 1,354 of record JACXGJ010012691.1, read on the forward strand.
AGAAGTTGCTCAAATTCTACGATGAGCCTTCTATGTTGGGTAGAATGACGTCTTCATCTCTTTGTTCTCCTGACTGGTTCCAGGTCGGGATGGAGAACAGTGATTATCTTTCCGTATTCTTCCATGTGCTTCTACCAGTTGCGTATGAGGTGAGGCATTCTACTGGATCGGCCTGCAGCAGATATTTCAAAATATGCCATGTTCAATCTATTTAAATGTTAATGGTGTGTTTCAGACTGATTTTAAATAAATGCTCTTTGTTCTAGTTCTGCCCAGATCTGGTCTTAGTGTGTGCAGGCTTTGATTCTGCCATTGGAGACCCAGAGGTATGATGTTTTATCTTTCTGTGAATATCCTATTATCTTGTGTTTTATAATCCAATCATATTAAATATTTATTTCTGGTTTCATCCCAGGGTCAAATGTGTGCCACCCCAGACATCTTTGCCCACCTGACCCATCTGTTGATGTCACTGGCTGGGGGAAAACTATGTGCTGTTCTGGAGGTGACTGTTAATCTGTCATAAGTCTTTGTATTTTAAAACATACAAAATTAAAAAGGGTTATGACTAATGTGGTTGAACTCCTCTTTACACTCTCAAATTGTTTTCAGGGAGGGTACAACTTGACATCACTCGCCCAATCAGTGTGCCAGACTGTCCAGACCTTGTTAGGAGATCCCACCCCCCAAACGTCTGAACTAAACGGCCCATGTGAGAGGTTGGCTTGTTTGTCAGTCCGATTTTTCATGAACTAGACGCACTTATAAATAGTGTGCGCTGCCTGTAATCTCTCTGAAGAAGAGCTTCTGCTAAATGTTAAGTTAATAAATTAATTGTATCTCTGTTTCTATACCTCCAGTGCTCTGGAATCTATTCAGTGTGTGAGATCGGCTCACAAGCCATTCTGGGCCTGCCTCCAGCACACAGGTACTACGCAACGTCCCCCCACGGGTCACTCACGTCGCTCTGTTTGCAGCAGCCTACGTTCCCGTAACGGATCTTTTGGTCTCTTCGCTCTTCACCATCTACCTCTCAGCCGCCCTGCCGGTGTCTGACTACAGCACCAAACGTCGAAAGCTGACGGACGGGGGAGAGTCCAAGCCGGGTGAGGAAGATGTGACGGAGGAGGGAGAGTCCGAGCCGGACGAGAAAGAGGTGGCGGAGGACGTGACATGGATGAAGCCCCCAGAACGTCCGGCTCCTCTGGTTCACACTGAAGTCGTGTTCCCTTCTGACATGAACGTCCCAGACAGATGTCTGAGTCTGTCCCAGCCTCCGGCGCCTGAGATGGTGCAGAGGCTCCGGTATGTTCCGATCACGGGCCCGCAACACGCACTGACCACCAGAAAAGCCCAATCCCATTAAAGCAACTGTTTATACTTTCACTTGAATTGTCATTTCACTCTTGATGTTGTGGGTGAGTCGCCACTGTTTTTGGTGTAGCTTTGACCATGCTGTTTTCCAGAGAACACTTGGATAGAGGCCCAGAGAGTGAGGAATCTCTCACAACTCTCTGCGGTGTCATCGCTCTCTTGGAGAAGATGAAGAAACAAGAGGTGGGCTGTTTGTTTCGAGAGATTCATCTTATTGAAACCTTCTGTTCATGACGGACTGGAACTATGATTTGCTGCGTCATTTGCCTGTGACTGTTGTCTCTGTGTTTATTTTAGTTTTCTTTAGTTTTCTATCTGTTGTTTGCTTGTGATAATCACAACGCTAAAGGACAGGCTCTTGAACGCTAAGCATATGGTCCTTAACGTGTGTGTGTGTGTGTGTGTGTGTGTGTGTGTGTTTATTTAATATTAGGGTCTGGACTATGGGACAATAATTCCCAGCACCAGAACTATGACATCAGTCACCAGACTATGTGGTGTTGCTTTGTCTAACCTGCTGATTCTGTTTGTCTCTGTCAGATCTGCAACGGTCTGGCGCTGGTGACTGATGTCACCACGGCGATGATGTGTGCTGTGCAGCATGCTCAGATGTTTCTTACTAACCGGTATACAATGTTTCTGACCTTTTGACCTCAAGACCCTTTTTCAGTACCAGAGCATTCACATTCAAGTGTTGTGCCTTTGGTCTTGGCAGGTTACTGGTGGTGTTCCTGGGGAATGCGGAGATCCCGGCGCATGTCACCAAGAACGGGTGAGAATGTTGGCTCGCTATGTTGAGGAGTTCCTCGGGCATCAACACCATTTCAAACCACAGTCTTCTTGACATTTCTCTTTAAGGAAATCACTGGTGGTAAAGATTGGCAGCCAGGAGCCAGAGGACCAGACATTTGGAAATTATGTTTCTGTGGGCCTGAAAAAGGTACAGCATACTGCTTGGAAACGAAAAACCATACGCTGCTTGAGACTGTCTTTTATAGAGGAAATGCAGGTTTTTTTAGAAGCTTGATATTGTGTGCACGGCGTGAGTGTGTGAAATCCCCCAACAGGGCTGCAGTGACACAGCAGGGTTGATGCAAGCTGTGCTCGGCCTCCTCCTCCCGCTGGCCTATGAGTACGACCCAGGGCTGGTGGTGCTTGCGCGGGGGCCAGGCAGGGAGCTTGAGGAGGCAGCCTGGCAGCAGGTCATTAGCCTACTCCAGGGACTGGCACAGGGCCACACCCTGGCACTACTACAGGTGAGAGGGAGAACGGGTGAGTGAGCGGGGGGCGTGTTTTGACTTAGGCACAATGAGGCATGGTTCAGCGTTAAATTTGTGCAGCCTCATGATGCAACAGTACAGATCTGCATGGTTGGTGGAATTTCAGTGAACAAAAGGAAAACACTGGTCTATTATAGGTTTTTCCCCAAACACCTCTGGTCCCATTGTATTTGGGAATGTTTCTTTACCTCTAGCCTACTTATTGAAACTTCTCACTGGTAGTCATGAAGGATAAAGGTTTTTATCTCAAAAGTATAGTACACTAACATGTTTAAAATATGAGAATCTATTGATACAGCATTGATCTACCTTTACTTGAAGCTCCATTTGCCAGAGTAGCTTGTTCACTGGAAGTAGCATGGAGACAATATGCACAGAGTCATATGTACTTTTGAAGAAGCATCAGAACCTTTCTGGACAGAAATCATTTATTTTGTTCATGGTGGTTTGTGTGTGTTGCAGAGATGAAGCTTTTAACAGGTTTTTGTTTGGTTCCAGGAGGGTCACAGGGAGGCTGTAGGGGCCACTGCAGCCTCTCTGCTTGGGGACCCTGCACCCTCACTGGGGCCCCTGGGTGCTCCTCTCATTGAGGACATGGAGGCCATGGAGAGACTGAGACAGAGGCTGCAGACACACTGGGGACTACTGAAGACTGCAGGTGAACAGATGATCACTGCCTCCAAGGGAATCTATTGAGTGACTCTAATGCCTTTTTTGTGAAAACTAGTTGTTAGTGTTAAATTGTCTAAAAAGTCACTAAAAGATGCTAATCAATTACATTTTTGTTGTTTTAAAGTTGCTGGGGGAAGTGGCTGAAATGGAAGGGCTAAGCTGATCCAGAAGCAAGCTGAAGTGATCCAAGTCTAGTACCTGTTGAGTTCTTAACTAGGGGAAAAGATCCACCACACAGCCTTCTATTTTTACACTGTTTCTAAATAAAACCAGTTCAAATCCATTGGTCATTCCACAAAAAGTCTGGTACTTGCCGCACTGCATGATCTCCATTTTGCAATATCATGTTTACTATCAGTTTTCATCAGTCCATGTGTGAAGTTCAAACAGAACTTCCTGTTTGCACAACTATCACGGGTAAGTCAGAATGATCACAGCGGATGCGGTGCTGTTGGTCAGTAAAGATGTAGCCTACTGATACAGACATACTGTGCTATTGCTGTCATATCTAATGTGAAAAAACATAAGAGCACACCTATATTATATTGTAAACATAACTTATTTAAAGGTTTGCCAAAATTCATGAAAATCCATTCAAAAAGACCTATGATATTAACTGATTGCTCACAAGAAAGCTTGCATTTGGTTTTCAGCACAGACTACCTGTACTTATGATGTTCAATTGCATTGTTATCCATAAAGCATCTAAGTTATTTGTGTGACGCCCTTAACTCTCATGGGACCACCTACATCCAACATCCGGCCATTGACGGGCGCTGTGGGGTAGCGTATAATAACGACTTTGCCTTGTCTGCTAAACTGAGTCATCCGGTCCCCCTGATTAGCCAAACAAGCGCTCATCGTTGCTTATTGTTATCGATGCTGATGTCTGTGTATTTTTGTATGTTGGAGCGTATCGTTTTTTTTCTGCCAGCGGATATAATTCCAGGTGTTCTTCAATGAATCACGCGGTTTGGGGGGTTACATTGAATTGAGCTGTGCAGTAGCAAGCAGATATATTCTTCGGTCTCAAAAATGTCTGGGGCTCCCGCTAAATCAGCCACCCCGCACTCGAGCAAGATGAAAAAGGACGAATCATTCCTTGGAAAATTAGGAGGAACACTGGTCAGAAAGAAGAAATGCAAAGAAGGTAATCTAAATTCCCTGAAGCATGACCACTAAAATGCTAACACAAAGTTGTGTATCCATTTTCTGCTGTCCATGGTACTGCAGTCATTAACTCCCATCGATGCGTTCTGTTGACAGTTGTCTACATTTAGAAATTAGATTCAGAACTTTTTTAGTAGAAACAAAACGTGTTGTACGAGCCAAATACAGTGGCCAAATGCCAATGAAATTATGATTAGGTGTTATAATACATTGAAACGGGACATTAAAATAAATATATATATATATATATATATATATATATATATATATATATGTGTGTTATTAAAATGTGTTGTACAAAACAAAGTGAAGATTGACTTGTGAGCAAGTAAAAGGAGACCCAAAACAAAGTAGACTGGGAAGAGGCATTCCACCCTGATTAAATAAATATAAATAGATCTGATGTTTGTCACCTATGACAAGAATGCAAGGTCAGTACGATAACGAATAAGAATGAAACTTTCTCCAGATGTTAACTATCACTCCTTTTGTTTTGAATAACCTTTGTTCTGCCCAAGTTGTGCCCTTTCACCTACTCATGTAATTACCAAGCTATTTAAAACCCCCATTCCCAACTCTCTGTCTTGTGTTAACAGCTGCAAGGTTTGTCAATTTGACTGTGTTCTGGTAGGCTACTTCCATACAGACCAGCCATGTGTGGTGTGTGGATGCTTCTGTAAACAATGAGTTACTTTGAAGGTTGTAAAAGGAAAGCTAGGTTCTTAAAAAAACACTGTGTATCTAGATGTGTTCTGCATTGCAGAGGGTAAGAATAGATTTCCTCCTGTTAAAGCTTCTGTTGAATGTTATTTATACACCATCTTAACAGTGCTCCCTGAAGGTGACAGGTGGAATTGACAGTAACCTAGGACCTGGGGGTTGTCAGCCCCACTCAAAACAACTAATAAATAAATAAATGCAGAATTAGATAAATAGATTAATGTAGTCAATGATCGCAAGACCCTTGGTGGTCATGTCACATCCAGTCAAAATGTCCTGTCACTAGCCGAGTGTCCTAATTGTACCTTCACTTGGTTATTACTCCTTATATTCAAATTCGCTCTTTTGATGAGTGCCTCGTCTCTGTGTATCTGAGAGAAACATGGTGCTTGCAGAACACGTTAATGAACCCACACACACAGTAACGTATGAAAAGCTCAATACGTGGTCAAGTTGACAGGAACGTCAGTTTGTGATCAAGGCCAAAGCACATCATACCTCCTTGTGAAATAAAAGCTTGTTATATCAACTGCTGCAGTATGTGTCCTAAACACCCGCCGTGTGTTCTAGGCAGACTTTGATATCATATGTTTGCGACTGTTTCTGCAGATGAACAGACAGGAAATGTGTTCCCTGTGATATGCTCCCATGGAGTGGTGTCACTCACTGCACCGGATAAAGGACCCAGAATATTTAGAAGAAAGTGCAAGTCATAGCCTGAAATGTATAAGGGAAAGTGTTTCCTCAGTGTGTCTATTATGTTCTTGCTGGAGACTGAGGAAAATCTCTCAATGATATAGCCATGTCTTTCCCAGAAAGTAATCCCACAAGTAAGTTGTATTTTTTGTTTCAAATATTTAACTTTTAATGTATTTTTCCTACATGTAGACGTAGGACTTATTATGGGAAAGTCCACGCTGGGGTCATTTCAAAAGCCTCTTTGTTATGGCCTCATGAGAATTTAGCCTATTAGCATATACTCTATATTGATGTAATTAGCTTTCCTCTCATATGCCTTGTTAGTATGGCTTCATAAGTAATAACTGGTCACCTAAAAGCAGTGAATAGCCCAGGCGATGGTTATGACGGTTATGTTACCTCTGTGTCTTTGGGCTGTGTTGTTAAGACTGTTTAGTGGTCTGTTTAGTCAATTCTGCCTATGCTTCCTGGCATAAATAACCTGGGCTAAATTTAAAGCATTGCCTCTCTTCGCTGTGTCATGAATATCCTTCCCCTGTGTATCAGTTAACCTCCCCACCCTACCTGTGGGCACGGGAATAATGTTTTACATGTACATTCTAGATACTTTCAGGAAGCAACAAGTGTTTTTTTTTGCATTGTCTTTGTAAATTGTCTGCAGTATTCTGCCTATTTTCCCCCGCCCATGGTACATAACACTACTTGCTAAGAATAACACATATTTCACTGCAACTAAATTAATGTAATTATAATAACAGGAATACATTTCGTTTATTGCATTCATAATTACAATGTGGCCAAAGCAGATTAAGAGCTGAATGTAATTCTAACATCATGGTAACATTTTAGGATACACAGATGATATGGAAAGCAAACTATAAAACAGGAATGTCCCACTGCCAACCGTATTCATTCAGCGCTAAACGGTGTGAGAGTTCCTCTGTCTGTTGTGGTAAACTGCTGTTGCCAGATCAGCCCGTCATCACACCACGGTACCTGTCACCATTGTGCGGCCGTGGTGTCCATGCTGTCTGTTCACTTCATATTTGAAGTTGTTATGTAGTTCTGCTTCCACTGTTGCCCCTCCTCACACACACACAAATAAAAATCCTTCTCAGCTTCTGTAATTGGAGTGCCGGGGCGCGGAGTCGTGACGGAAATAAACACAAGATGAGACGCGATGACGTCCCTTCCATTGCCTGGTCCCACCACCAGCACCTCGCTCTCTCTCTCACCCACACATTCAGTCCACCGCTCCCCTTTCACTAGCCGCTACTCTCTGAACACCTTTGGGATATTAAGACTGGGTCTGGAGACATGGCGGGCCTGTTGTGTGGGACCAAGAGGAAGAAACAAGGTACCAATTTGCGCTAACTCAGGGGGCTCTGTATTGAATTTGGCCGGCTTTTAGGAACTTATCATTTATGAATGGGGAAACTTGCATTATACCTCATGTAAATCCTGGTAGACCAAATGTGTTTTGGGTGCTGCTGGTGTGTTGATTTAAGGGATCTGTTTAGGTTTTGATATAAAAAAAATGTGCCAGGTTGCCGGTAACTGGGGTCTAATCCTATGTTTGCTTTGGTTATGTTATCTGTTGACATCTCTACAACAGTATTATCCGGCTGTATTCTGGGTTCGGGCAATTCTGCCATAATGTGGTAAAATCTGTAACACACATTTTTACTCATGAATTATAACTCAGTAATTTGAAATCAAACGTACTGGACACTTAGAAGAAATAGCACAATAATGATGAAACGCGGGAGTGTAATTATGAAGGAAATGCTGATGTGGTGTGTGATCCGGTGGGGGAGGCATATAGTAGCCCGCTGGCAGTGATCTCTACAGCAGGACAAATCAGACTGGACATCTATGGAGACTACAGAGGACTCCTCCTCTTTCTAAAATCAACAACATCCCATTCCTGCATACCTCAATTATGCTGTCTTGTGCCTTGCGGTGCACGAGAAGATGAAAGCAATGTAACCATTAGGTTAAGAGGCCGAAGTGTCGACACTAGCCACCGAATCCCATCGGTTATTATTCAGTGAAGAGGAACCAAAGTTAAAATCAGCAATTGCGAGACTTTACGTCACCTTGTGGGTTTTTACAGATCCTGATCTTGGAACCTTGAACCAAGTAAAGGGTGAGGCCGACTGATCGTTGGACGACGGACGGCGAATTAGAAATGGATGAATGATGGTCCGTATGTGTCTGATCTTCTGTCTGATGGTTATTTGTCTGTCTGCCTGTCAAAAATGTAACCCATCCAACTTATCCATGAAAATTGATGGAATATACAACGGCTTTATGTCCACCGACAGTCAGCGTAGAACTCCCATTGAGAATGCCCTAGTTTAGTGGGCCAGACTGGCCTCGCCCTTAAATGTAACTAAGAGTCTGTCAGGGAAAGACTGTTTACATCCTCACTGATTAATGAAGTTAGTTGGATACATACCATGGAGTGCGTGTCTTCCATTAACTAAAATATACATTTGTTTTAGGATTCAGTATAAGAAATGTGCAAGTACAGTTATTCATGTACAGTTGTGCATTTTCACAAGATTCCCTGTGTCTTTAGAGCTTATCCCCAACCCCCAAATCATCAGTGAGCCACCACCATGCTTCACAATGGGGATGGTATTCTGTACACTATAGGCCTTGTTGACCCCTCTTCAAACATAGTGCGTATGGTTGTGACCATAAAGCTCTATTTTGGTCTCGTCACTCTAATTTAAAGTGTGCCAGAAGCTGTGAGGTGTGTCAAGGTGTTGTCAGGCATATTGTAACTGGGCTTTTTTTGTGACATTGGTGCAGTAAAGGCTTATTTTTAGCAACTCAACCATGTGGCTCATATTTGTTGACGTATCGTCATATAGTGGTCCTTGTAACAACCACACCGCCTTTTTCCAGGGCAGCCAGTATTTCTCTTGAGGTTACCTGTGGGTTTTTCTTTTCGTCCTGAACAATTCTTCTGGCAGTTTTGGCTGAAATCTTTCTAGGTCTACCTGACCTTGGCATGGTTTTAAGAGATCCCTGAATTTTCCTTCTTAATAAGCGATTGAACAGTACTGACTGGCATTTGGAAGGCTTTGGAAATCTTTTTATAGACTTTTCCATCTTTATAAAGATCCCTTACCTTGTTACGCAGTTCTTTTGACAGTTCTTTTCTGTTCCCCATGGCTCAGTATCCAGCCTGCTCAGTGCATCCACATGAGAGCTAACAAACTCATTCACTATTCATACACAGAAATGAATTGCAATTTTAAAAGGCACAGGTGTGGGGAATTTACCTTTAATTGCCATGTTCACCTTGTGTGTCTGTAACAAGGCCAAACATTCAATGGCATGTGATCTTTTGATTTAAAAGGAGACCAACAACTATGTGATAATAAATGGCTACATATGTTCACTCTCCTTAAATAGATATTTTTGCATAATAATATTTTCAAAATCAATGCCATCATTTCACAATTTCTGCCAGTGTAAGCAAACTTATGAGCACAACTGTAGGCCTGGCAACGACTCACTGTGAGCTCAGGGGATAGATGCCTAGCGGTTGCCAGTTTAAATCCCTGGGCCGATAAGGTAATTATACAAAAAGTAAATCCGCGCTTGAGAAAGGCACTTAAAATATTTTCTCCAAGGTTGCCGTCAGTCGTGTTCTGATCCATAGTTCTGACCCACTATTGGAGGGTGTCTCCAGCCTGGTGGACCTGTACAATTTGGATGCCTTGTCAGTGAGTTCTGATAGAATGGGAGTTGATATTATGACCAGCCGGTGTCCAGTATGTGTGTTGGGTAGGTGTGAGTTTAATGCTATGACTGTATGTCCCTCTCTCCAGTAAGCAACCTTCAAGAGGAGGGGAAGAATGCCATCAACGCTCCCATGCTTGCCTCGGGGGCAGACATCCATCCTGAAGACACCTTGATGGGTAACAACCAATTCCAACTTTAACCATCTGAGATAAAGCATATGCCTGGGGTGATAGACATTCAAACTGTTGTTGCCCTTTAAACTTTGAGTAATAAAGAGAATATTATGCTAACACTTTACATCCCATCTTGTGCAGATTTGAAGAGCATTGTCCAACTAGAGTAGGGCTGTTGTCTAGCATTTTAGTAGACTTTAGAAAACTCAAACTGGGTGAGACTAATTCAAACTGAACACTGTCTGTGACCTTTAGTGGATAAGGGAAATTAGAGTAGTTCTGAGGTACAACGTTCTCAGTTCCACATAGCTTCTGAATCATTTCAACAGAAGTGGAATATTTCTGTGTCATGTGTGTTTCAGGGTGGGACTTGAGCTATTTGAGGAGGTGGAAGATTATATATGTATGTGTACTTCTTCTATCAGCTGATACTCTCTACAGTCTCCAATGAGTGTTATTCCTCCAATGTCTGTTATAGACGAGAATGCTGAGAGAAATATGCTGGACCCAACCTCAAGAGAGAATCCTAAATTTAAAGATCTTCTGAGGGTAGGTGACATTTTCATTAACATATTAAAGCTGTGTTTGTCACATACACATTTTGGTTTTGGGGCGTTGCAAAATGCTTGTGTCCCTGCTACTAAATTAATACTATTGGTTGAATCAAGTAACTCTATTCTAACCGTGGACAATACAATAAAAAATGACTAAGTCAAGATAATTGGATGCCCAGTATAATAAACAAGGGGCACAGATTTCTCCATAGTGTTTAACCCTGCAGTTAAAGAACAGATACTGATGCTACTAGATGGTGTGTCTAGGTGTTGATAGACTGGATCAACAATGAGTTGGAGGAGGACAGGATCATCGTCAAAGACCTGGAGGAGGACTGCTATGATGGACAGGTGCTTCAGAAGCTCTTTGGTAATGATTCACTCGTTTGCACTCGGTTTGGTGTCATCGGCTGACCTTGACTTCTTTCACATTATTGAAATCCCATTTTATCACTGTCGACATTGCTGTTTTAACATGTTCACTGGCAACAGTGACGTTACTGTTAAGTGTTTCCTGAGGCATTGGTTGTGTGTTCACTCAAATAGGGACAATAATGTGTATGTGAGCTGTGTCTATTATGATGCCTTAATTGATTGAAGTCCCTCTAAGTCCCCATTGTATGTCTCCTCTATCCCGCTGACAGAGAAGCTGTCAGGTCGGAAGCTCAATGTGGCTGAGGTGACCCAGTCAGAGATCGGACAGAAACAGAAGCTCCAGACAGTACTGGAGGCCGTCAATCAGCTGCTCAGGCCTCATGGCTGGTCCATCGAGTGGAGCGTCGACTGTCAGTTTTCTTTCATATACCATGACCAAGCGCTGATGGCGTTTCAGTTACTGTGCATGGCTTCATGGACTGGACACACTTTAATGCATTTGAACAGTGAACAGTTGACCTCAATGTTATTTCACCATAGGTTTTCATATGACTTGTTGTTTTCCATGTCTGACCTGCTAAGATAAATGCATCAACATTTCAGCCATTACAGTTGGTGTTTCCTGGTTAATGCATACAGCATTCCTTCTCCTGGTCCTCTTCCTCTGTCCACAGCAATCCATTCGAAGAATCTAGTAGCCATTGTGTATGTGCTGGTGGGTTTGGCTATGCACTACTCAGCCCCAATCAGACTGCCTGAACACGTCTCAGTACAGGTGGTTGTGGTTAAGGTAAGGAGATCCACACTGTCACACATAACGATGTGTAACACATTGACATCTGTTACACATAACGATGATGACACATTGACATCTGTTACACGTAACAATGATGACACGTTTACAACCGTTACACATAACGATGATGACACATTAACATATTTTACATATAACAATGACACATTGACATCAATTACATATAATGATGATTACACCTTGATTTCTATTTTACATGTCAATGACACAGTGACATCATTTACATATGATGATAACACACTGACATCTATTACACATGATGATGACACATTTATATCCATTACACATGATGATGACAACACACTGACATCTATTACACATAAAGATGATGACACATTGACATCTATTACACATGATGATGACGCACTGACATCTATTACACATGATGATGACTTATTGTCATCTATTAAAAAGGATGATGATGATGATATACAGCTCTGGAAAAGAGGCCATTCCTATTTTTTCTTAAATCAGCATCTCTACATGTATGGCAGCCTTTCCATTCCAGTGTCTGTTAAATTCCAACACAGGCACAACTCGTTTTACTTAATGAGGTACTGATTAGGTGATTACATGAACCAAATGTAATTTAACGAGGAAAGGTATAAAAACCACGGCTGTGGTCACCACTACCCTCTTTCAGTAGGACCAGCTGGATGGCAACAACAGTGCAAGTAGGACCTCAAAGGTCATTTGAATAAATAAATAACTATACAGCATGACAAAATAGTTGAAAAGAAAAGCTTTGAGTGAGGAAAAGGGTTCAATTCTGGCTTTACTAGCAGAGGGAAACTGTAAGCATCAGGTTGCTTCCATCCAGAAAGTAACAGACATCAAGGACACAAAACTACAGACTGGTAGAGGACGAAAACAACTGTCCTCTGACCGAGATGACTGTCAGCTAATTTGGATGTCACTCAACAACCATAGGATGACATCAAGTGACCTAAAAGAATGGCAAACTGCAACTGGGGTGAAGTGCACGGCGAGGATGGTTCGAAACAGGCTCCTAGGGGCAGAGCTGAAGTCGTGCAAAGCGAGAAAATAGCCCTTCATTAATGAGACGCAAAGACGAGACAGGCAGAAGTTTGCAAAATACCATAAGGATTGGGGCATAGAGGAATGGAGTCACATTTTCAGCTTTGCCCAACACCTGGTCATCTAATGGTTAGACGGAGACATGGAGAGGCCTACAAGACTGTGTCTCACACCCACTGTGAACTCGGTGATGATCTGGGGATGCTTCAGCAAGGCTGGAATCGGGCAGATTTGTCTTTATGAAGGACACATGAAACTAGCCAAATAAAAGGTTATCCTGGAAGAATACCTGCTTCCATCTGCTCGGACAATGCTCCATGCCACACAGCCAGGTCAATCAAGGTGTGGATGGAGGACCACCGGATCAAGACACTGTCATAGCCAGCCCAATCTCCAGACCTGAACCCCATTGAAAACCTCTAGAACTGATCAAGAGGAAAATGGATGGTCACAAGCCATCAAACAAAGCCACGCTACTTGAAATGTTGTGCCAAGAGTGGCATAAAGTCACCCAACAGCAATGTGACAGACTGGTGGAGAGCATGCCAAGACACATGAAAGCTGTGATCGAAAATCTGTGTTATTCCACCAAATACTGATTTCTGAAATCTTAAAACATTAGTATCATTTCAGGTCTGAAAATAATGAATACATCTGGATTATATTGACCAGTTGTTATTTTCTACAAATAAATACTCTAATTGACAATATTTTTATTTGGTATTTGGGAGTAATGTTGTCAGTAATTCATAGAATGAAATTTTTATTTTATTTTACTCAAACACATACCCATGAATAGGAAAACCAGAGAAACTGATCATTTTGCAGTGGTCTCTTAATTTTTTTTCAGAGCTGTATTTCCCTATAATCATGTTTTGTTTATCTTAGAAAAGGGAGGGCATACTGCAGACGTCTCACGTGACTAAGGAGCTCACCAGCACTACAGAGTACGTTTCACTTGAATACCTCATAATCCTTAATATATGTCTTACTATAAGTCTAACATAAACATTATTATACAGTGCCTTGCAAAAGTATTCACCCCTCTGCATTTTTTGTGTTTTGTTGTCTCACAACCTGGAATTAACATGGATTGTTTGAGGATTTGCATCATTACATTTACAGAACATGCCCACAAATTGTAAGATGTTTTTTTAAATGTATTGTGAAGAAAACAACAAATAGGATAAAATAACAAAAAGTCAATGTGCATAACTATTCACCCCCCAAGTCAATACTTTGTAGCGCCACCTTTTGCAGCAAACACAGGTCCAAGTCACTTTGAATAAGTCTCTATGAGCTTGCCACATCTTACCACTGGGATTTTGGCCCATTCCTCCTTGCATAACTGCTCCAGCTCCTTCAAGTTGGATGGATTGTGCTTGTAAACAGCAATCTTTAAGTCTGACCACAGATTTTCTATTGGATTGAGGTCTGGGCTTTGACTAGGCCAATTTCCCTTAAACCACTCAAGTGTTGCTTTAGCAGTGTGTTTGGGGTCATTGTCCTGCTGGAAGGTGAACCTCCATCCTAGCCTCAAATCACACGCAGATTGGTACAGGTTTTGCTCAAGAATATCAAACCACAGCACCTTCATCCATACATTTTGGGAGACTCCCACATGCCTGTTTGCAAACTCAAATGTGCCATTTTGTTTTTTGCTGAAAGTAATGGCTTTCTTCTGGCCACTCTGCCATAAAGCCCATCTTTGTGGAGCGTACGGGTTATTGTCGTCCTATGTACAGATACTCCAGTCTCTGCTGTGGAACTCTGCAGATCCTCCAGGGTGACCTTCGGTCTCTGATTAATGCCCTCCTTGCCCAGTCCGTGAGTTTTGGTGGGCGGCTGACCCCTTGGGAGGTTTGCTGTTGTGCCATGTTCTTTCCATTTGGTTAGAATAGATTTGATGGTGCTGCTGGCGATCATCAAAGATTTGGATATTTTTTTATAACCTAACCCTGACTTGTACTTCTCAACAACATTGTCCCTTACTTGTTTGGAGAGTTCCCTGGTCTTCATGGCAGTGTTTGGTAAGTGGTGCCTCTTGCTTAGGTGTTGCAGCCTCTGTGGCCTTTCAAAAAAGGTGTGTATATGTACTGACAGATCATGTGACACTTAGATTGCACACTGGTGGACATAATTTCACAAATTATGTGACTTCTGAAGGTATTTGTTTACACCAGAGCTTTCTGTGGGCATCCTAACACGGGGGTGAATACATATGCACATGCCAATTTTCTGTTTTCTATTTAAAAAAAATTGTTTTGTATATTTTTATCTCATTTCACTTCTCCAACGTAGACTATTGTGTTCTGATCCATCACATACAATTCAGATAAAAAACATTGAACTAAAAGCTGTAATGCTACAAAATAGGTAAAAAGCCAAGGGGGTGAATCATTTTGCAAGGCACTGTAGCTACGTATAGCAGTCACTAAAATCGGTTTATTTTGTCTTTTACAGGATGATGATGGGTAGATTTGGTGAGTATATGTTGATTGATTGTCACTTGTAGAATTTGATTAATGTGTTGTTACTTTCCAAACAACATTGATGTTTTCCTGTCTCTCAGAAAGGGATGCCTTCGACACTCTTCTGGATCATGCACCCGACAAGCTCAACGTTGTGAAGAAGGTACACTATTTGTGGAGCGATTTGTCAACCTGCAGTAATTATTGTATTTGGTTCCATTACACTACATATTGTTTCTCTTCACCCTTCTCTCCATTAGTCCCTCATCACGTTTGTAAACAAACACCTTAACAAGCTGAACCTGGAGGTGACAGAGTTGGACTCACAGGTTAGATGTGATGTTTCATTGAAACATATAGAACAATATGAAACACTGTAACCACTAGACATCAGATACATGTGGTTCTGTTTATCTTTTGATGTCCAGTTTGCTGATGGTGTCTATCTGGTTTTGCTGATGGGACTGCTAGAGGACTACTTTGTCCCTCTCTACAACTTCTTTCTCACACCTGAGAACTTTGAGCAGAAGGTAAGGAAGACCTGTAGAAGTAGGAGTTCTCTGTTACATGAAGACCTTGTAGAAGTAGGGATTCTGGGATTCTCTGTAACATGAAGACCGTGTAAAAGTAGCGATTCTCTGTAACATGAAGACCTTGTAGAAGTAGGGATTCAGGGATTCTCTGTAACATGAAGACCTTGTAGAAGTAGGGATTCTCTGTAACATGAAGACCTTGTAGAAGTAGGGATTCTCTGTAACATGAAGACCTTGTAGAAGTAGGGATTCTCTGTAACATGAATACCTTGTAGAAGTAGGGGTTCTCTTTAACATGAAGACCTTGTAGAAGTAGGGGTTCTCTGTAACATGAAGACCTTGTAGAAGTAGGGATTCTCTGTAACATGAAGACCTTGTAGAAGTAAGGGTTCTCTTTAATATGAAGACCTTGTAGAAGTGGGGGTTCTCTGTAGCACGAATACCTTGTAGAAGGAGGGATTCTC
>JACXGJ010012692.1:0-17451 GCA_016801105.1 Esox niger
TGTGTGTGTGTGTGTCTGTGTGTGTGTGTGTGTGTGTGTCTGTGCTATTACAGTCAGTGCAGAAGGAACGACTACATGTTGGGAGCCAAGTTAAACATCCCTCCTAGAGCCCAAGCACCTCATCCAGTAATGAGATCATATTGCCCCAGCCTATACTAGAAGAAAACACTCCATAAAGGCTTAGAGGAGACCAGAAAAAAGAGTACTTGTTCAAAGGGGTCATTTATTAAAATGATATTTCTGAGGGCTCTACTGCATTTAGTTTGTCGGCTGTGTAAATACGGGACCCTTAAAGAAGTGTGGCTTTGAAGAAGAGGTTTAGCATGTGACCCTTTGTAGGTGGGCAATAAATCAGGGTTTCGTGCTGATTCCTCGGTCCCCAACTTCAATCCTAATATAACGTTACAAGAGACAAAAACCCAGCTCAGTTTACAGACACTGGTTATCTCCCCGGTGAACTGCTCCACCAAGAAGTTAGAGTTGGGTCATACAGGGAAGTTGACTGTTTGTATTGTATGTACCACAGTGCTGTGCCATAGTGGGTAAACAGTCTGAAACACTCTTCTATGCTAAGACACCAACTGGCGCACAATGACAAAGAGGAAAACCAGCTGGATCCCGCAAAGTCACCTGGTCCACTCTGGTTGAGGAGGATGTCGGCTGGGTTGTGGGGTTTGAGCCCCAGGGCAGACAGAGGTGTCTTCATTAGGCCTGGGGGAGAACGAGCTTGGCCTAGGAGAGAAACAGCATGGCAGACTTTACTAAGATGACTCAGCATTACCATAACAAAAACATGTACAGCAAGCACCTGTGCTTTTAACATGTCGTGCGTTTGTCTATACACATGGGTGTGGGTGTGTGTGTGTGTGTGTTTGTGTGTGAGTGTGTGTGTGTGTTTGTATGTGTGCACTGTATTTGCTGGTTTGTGTCTATAAAGTGTCTATATGTTTTCACTCTAGGACAACGAGGCATCTGGGTGTGTGTGTGTGTGTGTGTTCCTACAACGCGCACAGGTGCTGAGCTGTTAAGACACAACAGAGCGTAACTCACGACAACACTGCGGCATCACTTAGGACAGACACAATCTGGAGTGGGAGGGGCCATGTGCGACCCGCCTCTGAGTGCCCCGTCCCAACACAGTACGAGGTGGGAGGGGCCACACGAGGCAAGTCACAACACAGCATGGGGTGGGAGGAGCCACATGTGACCAATCACAACACGGCACGGGGTGGGAGCAGAGGTGCGCCATGCACACAAACAAACGACTAGGCACTGAAGGACAACACTGATGAACAACCCCAATGGTAACTTACTGACGCAGTGACGGTAAAAACACAACAGGTGTACAAACTGACAGATGAGGACACTTCTGAAAAGCTGGTGCCCACAGCAAATCCACAAAACAATGGCAAACAGCAATCGCCACAGTCCAGTGGAGAGTTGTACCTTTAGGGTGGGAAAATGTTGTCCTTGTGAAATATCTGTACTGTATGCTCGCACTAGTGTCTTTGTGTGTGCGTGTGAGATAAATGGAATAAGTGTGCGTTCTTTTATTGGAGTAGATTTTCTCTGCTCCATATTTCTAAAGACTACAGATCTGTCTTTGTTCTATATTTCTACAGACAACATATCTGTCTTTTCTCAGCTTTATATTTCTACAGACTACAGTTCTGTCTTTTCTCTACTCTATATTTCTACAGACTACAGATCTGTCTTTGCTCTATATTTCTACAGACTACAGATGCTGGAGGTTCTATATGTATGCGGATCCCGCTGGGATGATCAGACCTCTTTGTCTGGTGTAGCCTAGAAGGACCTCTATGCACATGTTGTGCAACAACCTTTCTGTTTTAACTGATAACAACAGCTTAAATAATTAAGAATGCATTAGTATAATTGAAATAGATAGTATTTTTAGGCAGCACAGCAGACAGAGAGATCTACATCGGTGGTTAGAATGCAACCAAGGATTTCTTTTCAATGCCTTGTGCTCGTGGGGAAGAATCCAAAATAGCTATTGTTACTACAATATCCAAAGTTAAAACAGACAGAATGTTGTAGCCTAGAAGAATGAATACATGAATGTCTAAAATATTAATACAAGTCTCTGGATCTCTAGCGCGAGGTACATGTTCTCTAAAGATCAGAGAAAAGATGCAGAAATTTCCTTATATGGTCAATCTGGTGTGGAACTAATTTCTTCATATGGACAATTTAGTGTGGCGCTCCAAAATGGCACCCGATAATTAAAGGTACTGCTCTCCATCGGCATGCTGGGTAAAGCAGGGATGAGGGCTATGGAAAACAGACGGAGAGAGCAGGGGTCACTCCAAGGTGGCGGATCTTCAGACAGGACGGCCGACAACGTTAGCGGCGTGATCCTCCACTTACCAACGAATCCCAATAAAGGACCTGTCCTCTAAGGCAGCCTAAACACTTTAACAAAGACACAGCGGGAGCCCAGCATGAGCCAATTACAGGGCCTGAGGTAGCCCCAAGCGCTGGTCCGCACTCAGATCTCCTTGCCATGCATCCAGACTTTACCAGTGGGAGTAAGGATAAAAACTGCAACACCAGGGTTTAACGGGTGACAGTTAATGACACCGGCATGTATAGATGAAGGGGCTAAAACCACTGCCTCTGTATATATAGCTTCCAGCCTCTCATGGATGGCAAGTGGTAGGAGATACGACAACAGAGCCAGAAGTACCCAGGGCCGTACCAGTACCCAGGGCCGTACCAGTACCCAGGGCCGTACCAGTACCCAGGGCCGTACCAGTACCCCGGGCCGTACCAGTACCCCGGGCCATACCAGATCTAACAATCTATTTTGGTTAGTATTAAAGATTTGAAATGTAAATCAATGTCAAAGCGTCCTGTTAAAACGTAGTGTATTGGACACATGATTCAGTAGTCGCCTTCTGTTAGTAGATCGCATCTAGGTGGATGCACACTTCACTTAAACCTTCTTTAAATGTGGAAAGAGATTTCGTTTATCACTTCGGTGGGTGTTTCAAAAGTGATGGGGTTTTTATGAGGCTCTTTGAGGGCCTTGCCCAGCGGGACATGAGGTAAGTGGTTGAGCTGACAACTGAAATAATATTTAAAAGAATAGTTCACTCTGCAATCAAAGTCTGTCAGACGTTTCCTGGCTTTGAGAGTGGCTGTGTGCCAAGATAGGCATTAAATAAAGTCATGACATTAGCCAGCCGGTGGAATCTGGCTTACAGAAGACATGCATATTAAATGCATCAGAAGACCAGTGCAGTCCTGGGATCTGTTGAGCAGCGAATGGCTGCACATTCACATAGCCCAGTGAATTACTGCGTAGATGCTGGAAGGCAGGAAAGAAGTCCGATTATCTCTGAATGACTCAGGGTTTTCTGACATTGTCGCATGAGCTGTTACCTCTTCAGGCCTCTGCAGTCAATAGAATCTATTGCTTCCTACAAATCTGTCCAAATTGGTTTGACATTTACTTTGCAATGAAGTAAATGTTGTCAATTTGCCCTAAAACCAAAATTGTGTAGAATGTTCAGGAAATGGGAGAAGTCTATTCATTATCAAGGAACAGAAGACATTTATTATGGGCCTAGAAATAAAACCAACCAAACCAAACTAGGGCAATGTCACAATGATACAATAATATAATTATAGTTTTTATTAGTTTTATTCTCAACTAGGGCAGAATTTTGTCATTTCCAACCATATTTTTAAATTAGCTAATGCGTATTGAAATTCACATTTAGAAATATTTGCTGTCCCATTGCATATGTAGGCCCACTTTGGAAAATAAAATGAATCATCCTTCTACATGTTTAACAGAATTAATCAAATAAGCGGTCAAACCCATTTTGCTACAGTAAGAAGCCCTCTATAGCTGTTTTAAAATGAGCCATTTCAAATAATTAGCCTATAAAAATATGTGCAGCAGAGCGGTAGGTAAAATGGTATGATGCTTTGCAGGAAAATGTCTTTGTCATTGCTTTGCGATGGCGTTTTGTGTAGAGGAATCGTTAACAGATGGATTTAGTGGTAGTTCCACAGCCGAATTCACCTGCACCGCTCTGGGCGTATTTTGGTTTTTAGCCAAATGAAGCAATTATTTGGAGAAACCAAATTGTCGGTCCAGGAAGGTGACGATTAAACACGCACAAATCTGAAGAACCATCTCCCAATCACCAGGTGTATTATTACAGAATTATCAGACTTACATTGTAATAGCGGCAGAAATGTACAATATACACAATTAAATCATTAATCGCAATTATTTGTGTGACAATTAATTGTCAGCTAAACCCTATTCTCAACCTGAATGAAACGTTTAACATCCTATAATGTACACTTGGTGAAGTAGTACCAGAATAACATATTTTTCTGCTATTCTCTACGGTATAACAGCCCAGATTAACACAGCGCCCTCAGCCAGCCAGAGGGGGGACTTACACAAATTGAAGTAAGGGGTTTGTGGCGACATGGGGGAGGCAGGGGTTTGGGGAAACACCTCACCACCAACAGTGGGCATGGGGGCCCCGTCCATCTCCTCAAAGGCCTCTCTGTAGCTGTGAATGTGTCTCTGTAGGGAGGGAATGACGGGAAACAGATACACACAAGCACGTGTCCATATTAGTCTTCATCATGGTCAATTGAATGAAACAATGTGTCCCTGACAAATAAAACAGAAAGCATAGGCATCAACACAGGAGAACCCAGCGGTAAGTTCTGGGTCCAGCGGGGCGAAGCGCTCTACCTCTTTGGGCCGCCCCCCGGGATTCATAGCAATGGTGTTGACGAACTCTGGAGACACGCAGCGAATGGGGGAGCGGACCGGGGCTTCGTAGCAGGAGCTTTCATCGTGGCCGTTTGGGCGTTGTCCCTCGCTGATGGTGCGCTGGCGGTGCGGAGCCGCCGACGTGTCATCCAACCACGCTCCCCGTGACTGGACACCTGCCGAGATCATTCATGGGTTACGTTTGATCGGAAACAACAAGGCACCACGACGTGTCAACATCAGCATCGTGCTCACTTCAAAACCCAGCCCACAATCCACAGGAGCAGCATAATACTTCTGAAGCAGGTTGCACACAACCAGGCAGAAAGGGGCACGCCACTCACAAGATCATCCATTCAAATCTACTTCCAGCTGAAATGTCCCACCTTGTAAAACAATTGTGACAACCATTTTTGCCATGCTGAAACAGAAGGCAGCAGAAGTGACCTGTTGAACCCCACTTTGATTGGATGAGGAAAGAGCTTGGCAATTTGGAAAGGGTTTGGCAATTTGGAAAGGGTTTGGCAATTTGGAAAGGGTTTGGCAATTTACCGGAGATAGACAATTTCAATTGGGTGATCATGTGACTGAAGTACACCTTGAACTTTTAACATGCTTCTTAACATTGAACGGTTAGACCAGACATTTTCTCACTACAAAAAGACGCTGTTTATACAAGCCGTGTTTTGAGTGGGGAACAGTGGGGATCAATGTTCTCACTGAAAACCACAGGATTATCAGAAATGTGCCGGTACATTTCTAATTCTTGTTATCTGGGTAATGCTCTGTGGAGGTAGCTAAAGTTTTGGATGAACCTCAAAGGGTCCCTTCAGTAAGCTGATTTCAGTGAGCCGTTTTGGAGGGAAACAAAGAGAAAGAGCTGCCAGACTAAAACAAACAGGATTTGTGTAAGAGCCTTATCTTAATGTGTTAGTTACTGCATGGTAGGGTGGGGGTAATGGACCTGGCTTTGCTGAAAGCAGGTATTGACCTATGGGAAGCCAGCAGTCAGCAGTGTGGGGCAGATCTGTGCAGTTTTGTAAAGGAAAGGGAAAAAATCTGAACAGGCACGATAATTGGAGGGAATGTTTTTGGAGTGGACGTCTAGAGGAATTCATTGGTGGTCCAAAAAATTGGGTTAATGTAAGCTTACAGTACAGATTTTTTGGTATCAAAGCCAACTTTTTCCAAAAAAATATTTGTTTTCCCTGGGATCTTCAAGTTTGGGGTAAAAAAATCTTCTTGTTGTTGGTAACTGAAACCGTATTTTTATTCACCAGGTTTTATACACTGCACTGTATTCTGAAGCTACAGCACCGTCTGTGAAACTATCTGAATCCTAGATTCTCTCTGGTCTGAAGTTCTAACGCAGATTCCCAAAGATGGAAAAGCATGCAAACACACCCTAGTGCGAGAGCCCACTGTTATGGAAACCGTGAAAAATATTTACGAGGCCCAGCTCGGCCTCTTTTGGCAGGTTAAACCAGGTTGTGGAGGAACTGGGGAGGGCTAGCGGTAGCATTAGCATGCAGCTGTGGGACACCAATAGGATAGTGGTTACTATGACTTCACTTACATAAGAGTCAGCAATGCATTATGGGCCTGGGTTCTCCAAGTCATATCGTCGATTGTGAGGCAACATATCCCTATTACACCAGGGTTTGGCCGGAGGAAGTGGTATCCAGCCTCGAAGAGGCCTACCAACTTCCTGTCTCTGTAGTGTTACAACACATGGTGCATCACCAAAGGTCAATAGCCATTAGTTTATTTATTGGAAAGTAATGAGCTGCGTAGCAAAGATCTAAATGTGTTGGCCGACAACACCGAGACCTGGACACATGCCATGCCCATATGTTTTTGCATGCTTGATTTGCCACCAATGCCTCGTATGAATTAGATTGGCAGTAATGGAGAGGTTGGTTGTTCGATAAATCGTAAGCGCTGGCGCGTGAATAGCGTGTAGCCTGTCGAGCAGCGCACCCCGCCTCCGGCCATGGGAACACGCAAAACAGATGGACCCAGGATGCAGTGCTCTGCAGCGGAGGCTGTCAAACACTGTGCCGTTACCGTGCCGACGGTTAATAGCTTCCAGCTGTTGCCGCAAAGATTCCCAGGACTGACATATTTTCAGAATTGTCTTGTTCCCCACTTGTTCCTCAAATACATAAACACAGATATTATGTTAAATAAAATGGATTCAAAACATAGGAAATAGGATAATTTATCCTATTTCATGAGGACCGGGTTGTCGCTCTCTTCTCCCTCCATCACTCAGTGAGAAGGCTCCTGTGAGGAACTATTTTTCTGAAAGGACAGGTTGTCTGGGGTAAAATTCTGGGAAAAGTATTGAATAGATTTGAAACAGATCTATGCCTGCATATCAATACCCAAATACGATAAAATGTTGTTGCCTCCGGAAGGCCAGGTATGTTCCCGTTCCCAAACTGTTTCCCCTGGGGCTGTCAGCTCTCAGTATTCTACACCTACGATGGCTGAGCCGTAAGAAAGGAAGCCATGTGAATAGAAGTCACTGTGGTCATTAGGGCATAGATTTCCAGAACTAATCTGCCCCTGAGAAGTAGAGTACATTACTGTAGCGCATCAGTCAGTGCCCTGAACAACCAATACAGTCGGCATCCTAGTATATTGCTCCCAACTGACAGATAAGGCCTTGCACAATGTTTCAAGGAGGCAGTCTTACGAGGTCTTTCCCCTGGAGCTTGTGCCCTTGGTCAGCAGTGGAAATGGTATAAACAGAAGGAGGAAATGAGCAGTCTTGAAAGAGGCCAGTGTCTCCTGGCCTTGGGTATTGTTCCTGTCTTTGGCAAACAGTATCTTGTGACATGTACTGTGATGCGAGCCCACACAGAGACGCCTTTGTGCTTTCTCATCTCGTTCTAGAGAGCAGCTTAAACATTACCCAAATTCTTTTTTTTTCGGGGGGGGGGGGGGCTCCTTAACTTTGACAAATAAATATCATACATTCAGTAAACAGACACAAAGCTTGGTGTACTGGAGGAGAGAAGGACATTAGAGGACATTGTCAGTGAGACCACATAGCAAGAGAGCAAAAGAAAGAGACAGAGAAAGAGAGATGGGAACAAAGGATTAAAACATAAACTACAAATGTGCAAACAGCAAACTGGCAGGCAGGGCTCTCGAAAGATGGTCAGAAAGGTTAGTTCGAAAGAGGAGTTAGGGGCAGGGAGAACAGGGAAGAGGAGTCGGGGGCAGGGAGAAGAGGGAAGAGGAGTCGGGGGCAGGGAGAACAGGGAAGAGGAGTCGGGGGCAGGGAGAACAGGGAAGAGGAGTCGGGGGCAGGGAGAACAGGGAAGAGGAGTCAGGCGCAGGGAGCACAGGGAAGAGGAGTCAGGCGCAGGGAGCACAGGGAAGAGGGGACAAACCAGAGAGGGAGAAGGAGCGACAGCGGTGCTCAGACTGAGGTGAAGTGAGACGGTCCCGCATTCGGGCTGAGTACTCTGAATAGATAAAGGTGCATGATGGGAGTCCACAGGAGAAGGAGGAAGAGGATGAGGAAGAGAATTAAGAGCAGACAATGAGGGAGAGGTACAGTGAGGAAGACACAGTCAACCGAAAGGAAACAAAATTTGTGATTTTAAATAAGTAATGATCACCTATTATGGAACGGTCAAACATAAAATGTTTTATACTGACATGATCTGCGAATTAAAGTTGATTTGTGGAAATTGAACACAGGCTTCAGAGAAGCATTTGCATGAGGTCAGAGTGGGCTTGCGTCCCTGGATACACAGTGTGATAAGGTACATACTATCAGTCACTCTGTTATCCAGGCAGGAAAGCAAAGTGGTGTAATCAATCAGCATTCTTCCTGCAGGTTTTCATTCATTCTGCTTGTTTTACTGTACAAATATGGTGTTTGCTTTTAACTAAAGTTTGATTTATTACTGTACGTTCTAAAACCTCTGAGCGTTTTTGCTGTCCGACCATAAAAATGGGTCAAGCATTTCTGTTCGACTCCATGACCGATTGAGTGACTCCTGTTGACTGATACTTCAGAGCCACTCATCACAGCCTCGCCATGTGCCTCACCACGCGGTCTAATGACGGCTTTCCCGACTGCTGCCGGGTGTTAAGGAAAGAGGGTGTTTGCTTAAGACAGGGATCTTCCTCCGTTGAGGAGAGCTCGTCCTATTAGCATGCATGTTGACTGACGAGCTCAATGCTAACGAAGAATTTCGTGAGATGAGATTAGCTGGAATGAGGCACCTTGAAACGTTGTCGTATGACCCAGTAATTGCCAAGCCCATATGACAGGTTGGAGTCACTTTCAGACTGCTTTACCTCGGTTCTAACAAACGTACAGAGCACTTTGGTGGAAAATAATTACGCAGCAACAAGAAATTATTCTTATTACAAGGCTGATAATAACATTTTGAGGAAAGATCCCCGGCAACTGTGTGATCGAATGCAAATCATCCCCCTGAGACATGCAGAAGAAATGTGATAAAATGGTTTCCCTGTCTCAAGAACAGTGTGGCCATGCCGGCTTAAATTCTCCTATTTATTTGAATGCAAGCCCTTTGTGGTTCAATATAGCAGGCCGTCCCTGTCGGACTGAGACTCAGCTCTTTTAGCACCATTTTCAGGACAAACGCAGCAATTTGATCAATTAGCCAGCTGTGCTAGTAGATGTGTCCGCCATCTTGGATGCAGGAGTTCTGGAACGCCTCAGAGCTCTATGCAGGCCGTTACCAGGGACCCTCCAGCTACAGAAGTCAGTGTACAATGGCTTCATTGTGACCTCACATGGCTCATATCAACGCCAACGCGGCCCATCAAAAGGGCAGAGCTCAGCCAGGAAAAGTCAAGCTGGCCTCATAATGGATATTCCATTATTCACTTACTCGGGAGGTTTCGCAGTTACATGCCGTACTCTGAGATTTTTTCTGTTGTGCGCCGTGCTATTCGTAATCGCGCTGAATAAAATATTCATAATATGCTGCTGTATATATATGTATACATATTTTTCAGAAAGAATGTGAAATAACACATTCTCTTTTTTAACAGAAAACTACCCTAGGGTCTCCGTTTGCATTACTTAGATTTCTATGCAATTTTTTAATCAAATTTTCTGCTCTAATTTTGTATGAGCCAAATCCCGCCTACACGCTGAAGTGTTACCTGCCACACGCTGTGCCACCAGGCCCTCCACACTGAAGACGTCATCCAACTCCACATCCCTCAGCTGGGATGACGAGGATTTGTCACTGGGGCTCAGCCGGGTCTCCTGGGGCTGTGGGGAAGGGGACCCCTTACCGGAGGGGTACGTGTTTACGGGCTTCCGCTGGAACTGGTCGTCCGCGGTGGACACCTGGGCTGAATGGTCAGTGGGGGAACCACCCGGACCAGGCTGGTAGACGGCCGTGGGTCTCTGGGTGGCCAAAGGCTCCGGTGGCGTGGCCGGCTGGGTGGGGAAGGACCTTGGCACGCCCTGGGCCAGGCTGGGCGCAGGGCCCCCTGAGACGGCCGAGTCGGCCTGGTAGGCGGGCTTAGCCTGGGTCTGGGAGAAGGACGGCTGTGTGGTCACCACCCCCGCGTTTTCTCCTGGATGAGCACTCAGGGATGCCGGCGCCTGATTCAGGTCCAACATCAGCAGGTTGAGGGCCTCGATGGACTGCTCTATCTCCTGCTGCGAGGCGGTCCGCTGGTTGGGGAACTGGGGCAGACTGTCGCGGCTCTGTGGCGGCGCGAAGGCTGGTGGAGTGCCAAAGCTGATGCCGTCCGTCACCGGCTCCTCCGGGACGCCGTAATGCTGCCAAACGTTGAGCCCCCGCTGGACGGCGTCACGGCTACTGGTGGTGCGCGCCGGCGCCCGGGGAAGAGGTTTCGGGTCCGCGCCGAAAGAGTGAGAGCGATACAGGTTCCCGTTCGGGCCGAGGGTGTAGTCTCCGGCCGCGGGGGCGGACCCACCCGTCCAGTCCTGAGCAGAGGAGAGGCTGCGGACCAGGTTACCAGGAACCTGAGGGGCCACGTCCTGGGAGCCAGGGGCAACATATTCCGGTGGACGGTTCGGGGCGCTCCTTTCCAGATAAGGCGGCTCATCCCGACCGTTGATGACCGTCTCGGCCTGGTAGTAGAGGTCCGCCGGGGTGACCCGCCCCTCCAGCGAGGACAGAGTGCCCAGGCTGTCCATGCTGTATCCCTCCTGGCTGGTGGGCAGCTCCACGTCGTCATCCAGGATATCCGTCTCCCTGTCCATGCTGCCGTTGTGGCCGTTGACGTGAACCTGGGCGGGCACCAGGTGAAGCATCCCCCCTACTCCCGGTCCCACCCCGGGCCCCAATCCCGACGGCGGGGGGAGGTAGCCCTGGCCACGTGTAGGTCCCTCCAGACCGCTCAGCAGCTGCTCCAGCTGCTGCTTCTCCTGGGGGCTGATGGGCCGGACGGCTGGAGCCGAGCCCGGGACGGTGGTCTCCTCCTGGGCCGCCGTCGGCTGACTCACTGGGGCGGCTCTCTGGGTGGCTGGGGCTGCCGCGGCCAGGCCTGGCTCATCGGTGCGGTCGGTCTTGATGGAGGCAGTGGAATTGCCGGAGTCGCTGCTCACCGACAGGGCGTGGTCAACGACAGGAAGGGTGTGGTCAACTGCAGGCAGGACGTGTTCTGTGGCAGAGGGGGAGAGGCCGTTGGCGGTGACAGTGCCCTCGATGGACTCCTTCTTGCGGACTTTAGCATAGAGGCTGCCGTCAAGAGGTCCTTGGGTGTGTATACCATCTGGGGATGGAAAGAGACCGAGAGGCTAGTCACAAAGAGGTAGCATATACAGTATATTAGGTAGGCAGGAATTCACTTAATACAAATCCAGAAGCTACACTATCATCAATGGTCATCATTAAACATAAAAAAATGAAAAACTGTATACTGATTGGCCGAAGGTTATAATCAATAGCCGTATATATGTACATTTATATATGTAAATAGATATTATCAACCAGTAAAATACATGTCAAACCTTTGTTCAAATGTTTTTTATATATATATATATTTATAAAACACAATTTAACAAAGGTTTGACATGAATTATAACTGTTCTACCTTGGTAACTGGGTAACAATATCAAGAAGGCACTCCATGTTGTGTTGTATCTAAGAAGAGCCCTTGGCTGCTGTATATAGGTCCTAGACCACACCCTGTGTGCTTTATCGTTGGAGTACGCCAACACTGCAGATATTTGGTAGAGTCATATTATTCTTTAGCAACATAAACCTGTAAAATTTATGGAGCAACTAAAAAGACAGAAATAAAAAAGAGAGAAAGAGAGAAGATAAAGAGGGAGGAGAAACAAAAAAGCGAGGGAAAAGTAGCTGGTGAGACTGCAATTATTCAGTGTGAGGACGCCGCCTGAATACAGGGCCTCTTCTGCCTGTTTTACCAGCCACTCTCTGACAGGAAACGAGAATAGGCCGGTGGCATCCGCTGTGGAAAAAGGGACGAATCGCAGAAGCTTGGCTTGCACTCTCAAACCAGTGTCACTAATCACTGCCATGCAATGCATTGGTCTTCAGGAAATGAATGATGGAGGAAGACCAGACCAACACACACCACGGTGGCCTCACTCCTGAACAGAGTACAGCGGGGGCACACTGTGAAGGGAAATACACGACTGCAAGCTCTCCTCGACAGTTCTGGAGGTGGCAGCACTCCTCACAGTATGAAGCATCGAAAACACACAGGAAAAAAGGAGGGCTTCGCAAGAAGAAGTAAACAGGGGACACTCCCAGTGCAGGTTTAGGAGGCCCTGTCCAGAAGAACTGAGTCATGGGGGGAAAACCACCTCACCAAATCAGTGAGTAACTAATGGAAGAAAGCCCAGAAGAAAGTAAGCCATGATGGATGTCAGCCCTGATGCCATTTCCTGCCCTCTTGGAATTAAAGCAAAACAATTCTTCACCACAGACAACAAACACACACACAATAGTAAAAAAAAACACTTACATACTTGACTGTTATGCAAACGTGCCCACGGACACACACACACACACACACACACACACGTGCCTACACACACATACACACACAGACAAAAACAAACGTCCACAGACATACACACAAAAACATTCTCAGTCGCAGACTCAACAAACACACATGGCCAACTATATTCCCATTGATTCCTTGTGGTCAGCTCCTGTCACAATATGCCACTCTAGGGGTTGACCGACAAACCACCATCCCCAAAAGGCTCTTAACAGCCCACGTAGCGGATGGCTCTGAGCTGCATGACCTTTGACCTGCCCTGCCACGACACTTTTACACTGAAGACCACAATAACCATGAAGTACATAGAAGCTTCAGATTAAGCCACTCTTGAAAGAGGACAATTGAAGTATAATGTGTCATTTTGCAATATATCATAAAAGAGCAGCCCATGACCGTATTTGTCCGAAGTGACAAAAAGCATATATTCTTCTCACTCCTTATCCCAGACAGATCCCATTGGAAGCTCTACGGTAAGGCTAAGCCTGAGCTGATTAAAACACAAAACCCAGTGAACTCCAAACTGTCAGCTATATTTTGAGGTTTTTATTATCCATATCAGATTAATCCTTACAGCTCGTTTGTGTAAACGGTGCCTGTATTTTAGGGCTAGCCGATACGTAACATGGATATCTGGTTTTCCGGTCCCTACAAAGATGGAAATACAAACAGGTGTGTCTGTGTGTTTGTGTGTATGCGGCATATCTCCCAATGTAGAAGTCAGTTTGTACTGTTGGGAACAGCACGGTCCAAACAAAGGTTTTCTTTGGAAAAGATAAATTCATGCAATCAACCCAAGTTTTATAAAAACCTCTGTCATTTACAATACTGAGCCTATTGACGGACTCTGTGATTGTGGTGGTAGATATTTGGTTAATCTCTGAAGTTTCGTATAATGCTCTTTACCCTGAGATCTAGACCAACTATTCTCCTACAGTACAGCCAAAGGCACCAGGAGTTACCACCAGCCATACACAATTGAGGGAACGCTTCCCTTGAAATTCTCAGGCCTGGGCGTGTAGTGAGACAAACAATGCAGCCGTCAACATTAAACCTCACTCAGATTGTAGGAAAACAGATTTATCCATTGGCGCACGGGATGAATTTGCCCAAAAGCCACACATGTCAAGCGCATCTCATTGGCCACGACGTTGAGACCCTACACACCTGGGTCCTGGCGAATTTGATGCCCGGCCCCAGCCCGGGGAAAACAAACGATGAATCGTGACGGTGTACTCTCCTCTGATCTTTCAAATGCCGTTTTCAAACGAATTGCCTGCTCAGGGTATACCGGATGAATTCCAGAATACAACCACGCATGCAGTCTCGGTGGCGATGCTGAGGCGATGAAGTGATACCATTGTACGCCCTGTGTCCACTGTTATGTGTCTTGCACAACAAAAAGCCTTACAGTAGATTCCTACCAGCTTTTATGTTGGATGAATATTCAAATAGAACTAAGTGGGAGTTAGATCGACGTGATGCATTCTGACAACTTTGCAAATGTCTGCCAGTAGTCAGCAAAAGGCTATTTGGTGCTGTCCTACATAGTTATCTAAAAAGAGCTATCATCCTTAATTTAACTTCAGCTGGTTAGTATCGTAGGCAAGTTCCCCAGTGGAGACGCTTCTGGACAAAGAGGGACGCGTCACAGTTTGGTCTCAGGTTTAATGTGGCTCATACCGTAAGCTTTGGCCTACACTAAATGAATAACCTATCCTGGCAAATAGAGGATGCAAGCAGGATGGAGGACACATCGAGATAATAAGCACCGAAATCGAAAACGCTGAGAAATACTTTCATTTCACTGTTTACAAATGTCTGTACATGACTGTCCCCTTACACCAAGTCAGCCCAACCCTGTTCCTGGAAATCTACTGTTCCATCGCGTAGGTTCTCTCCAACCCCAGTTGAGTCACCTGATTTAGCCTCTTATGTAGCTAATTATTAGAATCAGGTGTGATGAATTGGGTTTGGATATTAAACCTCGATCTCCAGGAAGAGGGTGGGGCATCCCACAAACACCCCCGCCCCGAAAATAATTGAAAAAGGACAACCATTCCCTATTTATCTCAGGGTGTAAATTAAATCAGTTGCTTTTTTTACAGGGTCTATTTGACTGAAAAGTAAATACACAGTGTTTTTATGTTCGATGTACTGATTATGGATTTAAGAACACAGAGCATTGACTAGTGTGGTTTTTAATCTGTTAATTGCAATGAAAGGCTCTCTTCTCTCGAAAACTATTTAATTCAGAATGCTTTTCAAATGTCAGTACCAGAGTCACATACAGTTAGGCATTCTTTCAACAGTGATAAATAACAAACCCACAGCTGTTAAACAGCAACTCAAAAGTGTTAACACATTACATATCAAGCAGGGCTCTGAATGACATAACACTGCATTGGTTTACTGACAGCATTGAACAATTGACAGATACAATCTGGTTTCTGACAATCCGTTCAATTGCCATTTCAATTTGTAATGGTTGGGTTTGTTGCTTTGCTGAATAACAAATCCCAGATTGCTACATTTAACACAAAAGAATACAGTGACACTGAGTGAAAGAAACTGTCTAAAACAAGCTCAGCAAGGCTCAGGCTGTCTCAGCATCCAGACTATTTCCTTTTACCGATTTTAGCCACTGCCCAGGATTCCTAATCGCCCTTTGTGTCCCTGGAAAAGCTTTTCCTGAGAGACTGGAAGGTTCCCGGAGAAACAAGCACAATCGATACAGACATACAATGGCACATCTTTTTTCACACAAAGAATCTCACCAATATTACACTGTAACAACCAAACTGGCCAGTGAAATACCTGCGTCGTCTGTCCAGCACATGTAAACACTAGAGTAGCCCGAACGCTTAGTGAGGTCTACCAACACTTCAGCACCTGCCTCCCACTTCAACACGGACATCTGAACCGGGCCGTCGGGAGGTGCCCAACCCCACCCAAAAGGAAAACCCCCAAAAAGTCCCCATCATCGTGTCTTTATTTACCTCGTAGTCTCATGTCTATGCGTCAAGTGACATTTAATCAGATGCGCGCACACATCCACATACACATCCACATATATACACACACACACACAAATGTATCTCACACAAACAGAAGTGCTGCATGATGACGTGCTGTTTTCATATCTGTTTTAGCACCTTTTTAATCCCCTGCTCACAGGCAAATGCGACACCATCGGTACCAGATCCAAATGTGATTCATAACAGGCAATCCACAGTAAACCAACCTGAGCCACTGAACACAGAATCTCCAGACACCCAGTATTAATAGTGAATGCAGAAACACATGGCAAAGCACTTGGGAAGGAATACCTTCACAGCTCGGATATTAATAGTAGAAAGTATTCAAAATAAACAATAGAGATAGTGCGAAAAGAGTTCCCCTACCTGCGTAAGTGTGGCCCGATGGTACAGTCCAAGGGAATCTGGGAAAAGCCTTAGCGCTACCCCAAAGCTGAGCCCCCGGAATAGAAGATCAGAGAGCTGAATAGGGGGGAGTTGTCTTGGCTCAGGGGAGGCTAACGGTGTTGTGAGAGCTGCTGCTGTTATGGACTAGTGCTGACTGGCTGCCTGTCTGAGCTCCTCTATCTGACTGAGCTACTGCTCTAAAGTCCCATGAACTTTCACTACATTCTGTGTGTGTGTGTTTGTGTGTGTGTGTGTGTGTGTGTGTGTGTGTTTGTGTGTGTGTGTTTTGGTGGGGAGGGGGGGTGACATCACCCCTCTCTCTTTCCTTCAGTGGATTTCTCACACACAGACATATGCAGGCTCACGTAAAAGCAAGAACCAAACACAACACACACACACACACACACACCAGCACATAAAAATGAGCCACTCCTTATGCTGGCTCCTAATGCTAACGTTAATGTAATGGAAAATAGACACTGGGTCAAACGACCGCCATTTCACTTGCAAACCGAGTCTGTGTGAAGGAACCGAAACAGTCTGTTCCTGGAAACGTAGAACCCACACCCTGCATTGAAAGGAAAGAATGAGGTGGACCAGAACAAACAAGGAGGGAAAGGTAGATTAAAAAGACCCCCCCCCCAAAAGAAGTTAAGGTGAAAGTGAGAGGTGCTCAGTAGTATCTGATCTAGCGCAGGACAACAATGACCATTGCATGTGAACACACACCAACTCACTGCACATACTCACTGCATTTAAATATGCACAGTGGAGTCTAGTTGCATACACAATATACAGTGACTGCACTGACATTTCCCTTCCGAGATGTTAACAACAGATCTGTTGTGTTTGTGCTCCCATTGAAGAGTCCATCTTGCTCAAGCATCTCTTCGGCTCACAACAGCGGTTTCACTGTGGAACAAGTGAATAAAGACAGAGGACCGATACACTTCCTCTGTCTTTCAATCTGATAACATCAACATAAGCCTGAAAACAACAGCAGTTGATGCATGGACAAACCGTGGTATGCCAACACATATTCACGAGGTACACATCTAAATGTCAAATCTTTGCAATGGTAACGGTCTCTCCGCTGACTCCATGTTCCTCTGCGTCCGATGATTTCCCTTTCACCCTCATCACCTTCATCATTGTCAACATTGTCTCCATGTTCATCGTCATCTTTGTCATTGTCTTCAATATCATCGCCATGTGGGGGGGGGGGGGCCCGCGCAAGGTTAG
>JACXGJ010012693.1:0-17427 GCA_016801105.1 Esox niger
TGGGCATAGCAAAGTCTGCACTGTCCCTTAGGTGTACTAAACAAATGCAGTGTACTTGTTTTTGGGGCATACATTTACACAGCTCTGGAAAAAATTAAGAGACCACTGCACCTTTTTCTTTCCTTTCCAAAACAGTCGGAAAGGAAGGTTTTGAGTGAGGAACAGAAGGGATACAATTGAGAGACCACTGCAAATTGAATGCTTCTGGTCTTCACACAAAACTTTCCTTTTGAATGCCCTTAAAAATTAAAAATAAATTATAACATATACATATATATATATATATATATATATATATATATATATATATATATATATATATACACATATACATATACATATACATACATATACATATACATACATACATATATATACACATACATATACATATACATATACATATATATATATACATACATATACATACATACATATACATACATATACATATATATATATATATATATATATATACATACATACATACATACATACATATATATACATACATATACATACATATATAATATACATATACATACATATATATACACACACACACACACACACACACACACACACACACACATGCATTTTACATGTTTGTGGTTCTGAACATTTGAACATTAGAATGTATTATTTTGCTATCAAATACGACAGATGCTCTCAAGACATTTTTGGGAGAGGCAAAAATGTTCCGAGCAATAAATAATACGTTGTCACAACATAGCGAAACAGTCTGTGCTAACTATCTGACGTTCACCTGTATGTTGTGACAACGTTACATAATTAGGGTTGCCTGTTTGTCATTGGCTGACCATTAGCAGGTTTGCACTATTTACTTATGCAATGCTTATTTTTGCATTAGCCACATCCATTTGTTCTAGGTACAGCTACTGTAGCTTGCCTACCTGTTACCTAGTATCTCTGCACCATCAACCATATCCCATTAACATGCTGCTTCTATTTAAAAAAAAGTTAACTCTGTTTTCTGCCTTATATTCATACATTCCACAAGGTTCCTGCAGTTATTTCAAGTACATGCCAATATAATCTCCTGTTCTTTTTAAATAGTCAACCCTACTAGATATTTTCCCAGCAAACCATATTGCATTGTCACAACATACTGATAAGGTAACTTAAATTACGAACAAGTTAGATAATGATTTAACATAAATAATGCAATTTATTTAAAGTAACCCATTTGTAATTTGTGAAACATTTTGTACCAGGTATTTTAATATGCCTTAACATTTGTTTGCACTTAAAACAATTGTATATTCATACCTACAGCCAGAATAGGTACAGTTAAGTTCATTTCTGTCCTGTCAACGTATCTCACATGGCACTTCTCTCAAACTTTGTGTTTATACCCTCTAACTCTCCCATGCCCTCGTAAAGGTGCACAACACAATTAAGTAGGGCTCTAAACAGATTTGAGTTTTATCAGTGAGCATGTGAGGTATTATGTATACATTAATCCTATCAATCCCTTTCAAGATATCATTATGTCAATGCTGTTAGATCATGAGTCCAGATATCTTCTCCTAACAAAGTACAAGACATATAATAAATAGGAGCCCTATATGAAATGTAGCAAAAAAGTATATAAAATTTACAAACAAACAATCAAGAAAATGTATGTAATCAAACATTATTGATCACCCACTTCACACTCTCCCAAGTTGGTTAATGGTAAAAAAATAAAAATTGCAGGTCTCAATGCCAATAGCCAGGCTAAAAAAAATCCTTCTCGAATCACTGAAATTAAAATTCAGCTATCAACTGATTGAATAAGAGATATTATCAAACTGGCAATTTTTATAAACAATTAAAATATAAGAACATAAGCCAATATTAATGCCTTACTCTTCAATGGGTTCTTCTAATGGTGTGATAGTGAGGTGACGGACAGCTCCGTCATCTCCCGGTTTTCCCGGTTTTCCCAATGTTCATGAACTCACCCCGGTCTCCTTAATTTGTCTTGTCTCCAATTGTCACTCACACCAGATCCCAATTCAGTCATCAGTATGTGTTTAAATGTTTCTCCTCTGCTCCCCTCATTTGTTGGTCATTGTTCCATGTCACAGTTAGCGGTTGTGTCAGTGATGAGGTCTGGTTTGTCTACTTGGGTTGCTTTATTTCAGTTATTTCAAAGTGCTCTGTGTTTCTTTTTTACATTAAAAGATTAGCATCGATTGCCACCTTTTGCCTGGTTCCTCCTCCACTACACCCAACCTGGACAAATGGTGAGGCAATTTGAAAAATCTTAACTATAAACTGATCAAAAAAAAAATAAATTATCCAACAATCAAAATACAATAACACAAGCAAAGATGGAAGCTTTATTCTTCGTTGTCAAGAGTCATCAATTCTATATTCACCTTCTTTTGTTGTTGGGACCCAGAACTGCACCTGATCATGGACAATGAAAACAAGTTTAAAAAGGGTGAAACAGTGTCCA
Source organism: Esox niger (assembly GCA_016801105.1). Lineage (NCBI taxonomy): Eukaryota > Metazoa > Chordata > Actinopteri > Esociformes > Esocidae > Esox > Esox niger. The sequence continues at coordinate 2,468 of JACXGJ010012693.1, forward strand.
AATTCTTATTCAGTTATTTCATAGTAATTGTATTATCACGTTTATATTATCAAATGTCTTGTTGAATCATGCTTTGTTAACACACTAAATATCTTTACATTTGAGTACTTATGAGGTGACTCAATGGTCATATGTAAGAGATAAATACTGAATTATCTTCTGCAAGTTGAGAGAAAGTAGGCTTAGGAAACTTAACACAACACAGATGTATTGACTAACTCTGAGCAGAGGTGTATAGATAGGATGTGTTGCCTGATGCTGATGGGCCCCACACGTCCTATCCATGCCTCCTGCTAGGAGTTGCCCATGTGACCGTCACAGGCTTGAGGGATAGGACCATTGACCATAAGCTGGAACATACAAGGTTAATTGGTATAGGCCTTTCTTATAGGAAGGTATTTGGCTGGTTTTGACCATTGGCCACCTCCCTTGTATTCGATATAAGTACTGTGGAACTTCCTGTATTCTTTGGAGAGAGAGAAACTATGTACTGTTAACATCAACTGCTCATGCTGTATAAAGATGTCTCTCCCCTGACTTTCTGGCTGCAGAACTTTTGTTCATGGATATAACATGGAACAGGAAAATAAAAGCTCATTATTCCAAGGTAATGTACTTAGGTGTTTATCCCTCTAATATCCCAGTGGCGAACAAACAACTTTGGCAAACATTTACTAGTGTAGCGGTGGGAAGTAAGGGTGCTGGGGATACTGCTGCGGCTGTCTGGTGTGGCTTCACCACCCCTGATGACTTTTTAGACCGTGACATTTAGCTTTTATCAACTGTAACATGGTTTGTTCATCCATCCAATCTGTCTATGTTTACCTCTTGAATGTGTTTATTTACAAGTTTTATTTGAGGTTTCTCATTTTGGTTGCGACAGATGCAACCCAGTCATTTAATCTTTGTTCTATTTTTATGGACATGACCCAGTCATTCGTTCTAAATGTTCCATTTCCATGCTTGGTGAGCCATGGGACACTAAATCTTGATGTTAAAGCCACAAAACAATTACAAATGATAACAACACACAAGACATAATTAGAGGTCTTTGACATTATGATTAGGTGTGCTGTATGTCTGAAAAGAATGTCCACCCAATAGTCCCGTATATTAGTCATTTACATACATTCTAGAACTCACATCTTGCCAATCAGGAACATGTATTCAACAATACTGTGGTATAAATATTTTTAAACCAATGTATTTGGTATTGTAACACATCAATTACATTAATCAGACAATTTAAATATAACAACCATATAACGTGTGTAGTTACCGGGAGTTGTTTGCTATGGGCTGGTGCATGTTTTAGGACTTTAGCAATGAGGGTCTCCACAGCCATTATCCTGAACCTGGCACAACATTGCCTGTTTTGGAGTATTTGTGTTTCTTTTGCTGAACTCCGAAATATTTGGGATATAGTTTCCGATGTGGAGGCAAGTAATGATATAAGCAAAGTACGTAGTAGCGACGTAAATGGGAGCTTTTTCAGTTGTAGTTACGTAAGATCGGTACCAAAATGGTACGTACGTTTTTACATGGTCAGTATGTCATTTAATTACGTTTCTGCGACATCCTGAGCAGGTAAGGAAGATGTGGTCATGAAATTACCTTTGGACAACGTTGTAAGAAAGTAATGTCATGACTTGACCAATCCACTACGTCATTATTGGTCGTGGTTATGTAACACATGTGCTGGGTTGCTGGCACTGAAAGAGAACCTTCAAGACTGGCATCAATCCCACCTGAGTAGCCCCGTTATTCTTTAGGTTAATTTTACCATGGCAAAATCATGTCTCATCAAGAAAAAGGAATTGTCACAATGCGGTGGTTGAGTGGAGGGAACCAGGCACAGGCAAAAGACGTTTGAACATGTATTTATTAAATCATTAAACAAACGAACTTGTATATGAAAAACACCAACATGTAATATGACACGCAAGAATAACTGGCAAGTGAGGGGAGCAGAGGAGAAACATTTAAACACAGTGATGGGAAGATTTGGACCTGGTCTGCATTATTATGAGACGTGACACAAAACAATTCCGGGAAGTGTTTTTAGAGTATGTGAACTGGGGGTGCACGGCACGGCGACATTTATCCTCACCGTACCGTGACAGAAATTTATAATCAAAACTTTTTGTTCGACAAATGACAAATTATTTGTCGGGGTAGACCATCTTTCTAAAAGGATATTTAGCTCAATGTGCTATTTTCGTCATGCGATTTGAGAAACAAGGACGCATTGTCAATCTGAGCCGCTGTGTGGATGAGTTGTATGAGAAGCACAGACTTCACTAACGCATTGGAAACAACAGTCGTTCACCCTGTGAGCACGGCGCGTGAAACAAATTTTCATCAGGAAGGAGGCAGATCAGGCCAGTCACCAGAGTAACGCACGTTAAGGTACCCATCGTTTGTTTGCTTAACAACGTTAATTACCTAACAACTCAAGTAAAACACTGCCTAGCAAGTTTTGCTAGCTAACATCACTTTTTTGCCGCGCATCCTATTTGTTCATCCAACGATAAGTGCAACATAAATGGATTTGTTTTCGATGTGATTTTTCTTAAATTGTGTTTGTTTTAATATTTTATATCAATTACAGCACAAAGGGTAGAGCAGGTACAATAGTGTCAGGTGATGTTAGCTCATCTGAAAAAAGTCTTTAAAAAATTTACTTGAACCTAAACAATCATAATAATTTTCTCCTAATTAATAGTACCATCTTTTTTGAACCATCAAGTTTTTTTGGGGAGGCAACATTTAGAGATATGCCAGATTACCCAGAAATAACTCTGGCTATGTTATGTTGGAATGCTCTACATGTACCCTTTGTATTTCATATATATATATAATAAGACAACATTTCATTGTCTGTGCCTTTTACTGCACAATTTAGAGCCGTTTTTTAAGTAGAATGGAACCAACGTGCTTGTAAGACTTAGACCAGAGAGCTAGTGACAGAGTGTATAGGCTGATCTTTTGTGTGGTTAATTGGCTATTTCAACCGAAAACACAAACAAAACTAAAAAAATCTGTGTTCTGGGTGAAATTCATCAGCATATATGGCATATGTATGGCAATTGATGCCCCATTGCTCATTTAGATGTAATAGGGAATGTCACTGATCGATAAAACATTCATGAAGTACAACAGAGTTCTAGTCTGTGTTGTACTTGTCAGCGTTTTCGGTAGGTAAGGAAGGTGAAGCAGACTGCGGAGTCGGTAGGTTGGTTTGTAGTTTAATTGTGTGAGCTGACATACGCTCATTTCATAGAGACAATAATACACAAGGACAAAGGGAGCAGAGGGAACATATATACTGAGGGGAATGACTGAATGATGATCAGGTGCGCTAGACGAGACAACAGGTGCAATGTTTTGATGAGATGGGCGATGGTGTCAGAAGGCCGGTGACGTCGAACGCCGAAGCCCGCCTCCTGCAGGGGGAGGATGGGCAGTAGATGGCGTAGTCGTCACAGTACTTAACTTTTAAGTTAAAATGTCTGTCTGTTTCATAACAAGAAAATGTGTTGAACAAAGTCACTGGGTTATAGTCAATTGTTTATTGTCTAACTAGAGGAATTAGGGCATATGCCTCTTGCTACTGTCTTTCATCAGAACACAGATCAATGAAAACACTAATATGGTGGTGCAATTGTAATAAAAAATTATGGTCGGTTTTAAAAAATGCAGTTTGCAAACAGCAACTTTTCAGGTGGTAGTCCTTATTAATAAAGTGTACAGTCAGACTTACGTAGGACTCTTGTTGTCCGGCTGGACCACAAGTCTGTTGTTGCTGTAAAATATTCCACTTGTGACAGCTGTGAATCAAATTGTCTTGCAGTTCTCATTCATCTCTGGGATTGCAACTTGAGAAAAATGGTTGCGTAATGGCATTACAAAATGCTTGTCAAGCAAACGGATCATGTTTTTTAAGCCCTCTTTGGTAACCGTGTTGTTTGGTACCATGTCTTTGACAATGTTAAATTTTATTGAATCTGTGATTTTTCTCTCCCGTTTGAAACATTTCTTGTATGGTGATTTTGCTTTGGATGGCATTGAGATGCTTTGCACTCATATGAAAATTTGTGGCGCCGCCTTAAATGATCGAACAAATTGGTCGTGTCGCCTCGTGTTGTGGCAACAATTGCAAGGCACTCTCGACAAAGTACCTGATTTTGGTCAACATCATCCTGTCTGTAGCTGAAATATAATTGATGATGCATTTCTTATTGCAATCAAATTCTGCGTTTCAGACTTTTTTGCCTGTTCCTCGCTTATCATTTCATCACACGCAAGCTGAGCCTGCATGTCCTCCATGTTCAGCAATTAACTCTGTGTTTAAAATAATAGGTTGTTGTTGTTGTTGTTAACTGTGTATCAATAACCCATAAATCAGAGTAAATTGAGTTATATCAGACAGATATAATGCTAGTTTTCCATTTGAAAAAATATATAATGTAGACTGATATGTTTACCTTACTAAATCGCACGTTCTGTGCTGTGACTACTGCTGATGCGTACATCCGAATATCGATGCTGAAACTATATATAGTGCTGCCCTAATATATACCGTACTTATTCATAAAGGATACTCAACTTATCTATTCAGATATGCAGGTGACATTTCAACCTATGTGACAGCACATAATGAGCAATTCGGATGACGGAATGCCCAATCTCAGATGTCGTCTGAGACGATCACATCGTTTACATTCCAGCCCTAACCTGAAAGTTCTGTTTCTTTCTGCACATTATCCTTCTATGCCTCCAGGGTGCCTTGTCAGAGCCTTGTCTTCTCCAGATTCGACTAATTCACTCCATGCTGGACTCTGCAATCTCAGATTATCCTCCACTTGTCTGTACCTTGCTCCCTATTGTAGCTCTCTTTATGTTCAGATTGATAAGAAAATTGATGAGAACTTGGAAGGTGGCTTCCATGAGGCCTTCAGCAACATTAAGGGTGCTGCAAGAATTTCTGGCAAGTACTGGCTGTGTGATACATGTGAAAACAAAGTCCCGTATACTTCATATGAATGGGCTATGGGATAGGGTGGCAAGACAAGCCTTTTCTTACAAATAAAAACATCCAAGCCTGACTGAAGTTTGCAAAAACAAACATCAAATCTCCCAAAAGCACAAGGGGAAAAGGTGTTATGGTCTGATGAAACCAAGGTTGAGCTTTTCGGACATAATTCCAAAAGGTATGTTTGGTGCAAAAACCCCAATACACACCACCCAAAAAAAAACATAACCACAGTGAAGCATGGTGGTGGCAGCATCATGCTTTGGAGCTGTTTTTCTTCAGCTGGAACCGGGGCCTTAGTCAGGGTGGAGGGAATTATGAACAGTTCCAAATTCCAGTCAATTATGGCACAAAACCTTCAGAAATGTTGGCACAAAACCATTAGAAAGATGAAGATGAAGTTCACCTTTCAGCACAACAACAACCGAAAGCACACATGCAAATCCACAAAAGTATGGCTTCACCAGAAGATTAACGTTTTGGAATGGCCCAGGCAAAGCCCAGATCTGAATCCAATTGAACATGTTTGCGGTGATCTGAAAAGTGCTGTGCACAGGAGTTGTCCTCGCAATCTGACAGATTTTAATCAGAATCCGCTTTACTCGCCAGGTATGTGTACACATACAAGGAATTTACCTCTTGATTATACAGACTCATGATGTGCTAACTCATAAAAGACTTAAAGGACACTCATGAGTCACCGACTGCACTATACAGTACACATAATAAACCAAACAACAACATAGTAAGACTGGTGAGACAGCAGTGCAATGAGCAGAGTATAAAGGGTGCTGGAAATAAATATTATTGTGCAGGTATTATTATTTACATAATGTGTGTGTGTGGAATTAATAAATATGTTTTAGTGCAGGTGTCATGTACATGAGGTAGGCGGATATGAGATGAACAGTATGAATAACACTGAACTGCAGGATGACAAAATTGTTTTACATAAATAAGTAGTAGACTGGTGGTTGTTAGGGTCACAGTTACTGGGTGGTTATACAGGGATTGTGTCTGGCAATAAGTGAATGGAGTTGGGACTGCTCATCAGAGTGATGGCCTGTGGATAGAAACTATTCCTGTGTCTGTAGTGCCTACCAGAGGGGAGGGGCTGGAACAGGTTGTCTCCAGGGTGTGATGGATCTGCTGTGAGATTTCCTGTCCTTTGACTGTCTCTGGTTTTGTATAAGTCCTGGATGGAGGACAGGTTGGCACCAATGACCTTTTCTGCAGTCCGTTGTAAATCTGTTGCTTTCCAGTTTCGCGATGGATCCAAACTAAACAGTGATGATGGCGGTGTAAAAGCGGATCGGTAGCTCCTTGGACAGGTTCATCTAAAGCTGGTGCAAGAAGTATATCCACTGCTGGGCCTTTTTAATGGTGGCATCTGTGTTGGGCTCCCACTTTAGATCCTGGGAGATAGTGGATCCCAGAAACCTGAAGGATTCCACTACATACATAGGGTTGTTGAGAATGCTGATGGGGCAGGGTCGGGTGGCTCCTCCTGAAGTCCGAAGTCATCTCCACAGTTTTTAGCGTGTTAAGCTCCAGGTTGTTCTAGCTTTTCAACCTCCTGTCTGTAGGCAGACTCGTCCCGGATGAGGCTAATGACTGTAGTGTCGTCTGGGAACTTCAGTAGATTGATAGATGGGCCTCTTGAGGTACAGTCATTTGTGGGGAGAGCGGGAGAAGAGCAGTAGGTAGAGCACGCAACCCTGGGGGGTGCCCTTACTGATTGTTCGGGTGCTGGATGTGGTGTTCCCCAACCTCACCTGCTGACTCCTGTTGGTCAGGAAGTTTGTGATCCACTAACAGGTGGTGGCTTGCACAGTGACCTGGATGAGTTTGGTATGGAGGATGTCTGGGATGATTGTGTTGAATGCCGAGCTGATGTCCACAAACAGGATCCATGCATATGTCGCTGGAGAGTCACGGGATTTCAGGTTATTGTGCAGTCCCATGTTGACAGCATCATCCATAGACCTGTTAGCCAGGTAGGCAAAATGCAAGGGGTCTAGCAAGGGGCCTGTGATGTCCTTCAGGATGGCCAACACTAATCTTTCAAAGCATTACATGACTACAGATGAGAGGGTGACAGGTCTGTAGTTATTCAATCCAGTGAGGGAGTTTTTTGGGGGGGACGGGGATAATTGCGGAGTATTTGAAGCATGAGGGAACTTCACACAGCTCCAGAGATCTGTTGAAGATCTGTGTATGCATCCGATCTGGACTACGTTTAAATAGACTCTGGGCTTAGCCCACATGCATTGAACTATGAAATTTTGACTCTCAGTATGTTCACCCGGCACAGCCAGAAGAGGACTGGTCACCCCTCGGAGCCTGGTTCCTCTCTAGGTTTCTTCCTAAATTCGGGCCTCTTAGGGAGTTTTTCCTAGCCACTGAAGTTCATCACTATTGTTGTTTGCTCCCTGGGGTTTAAAGCCAGGTGTTTTGTGAAAACACTTTGTGACAACTGCTGATGAAAAAAGGCCTTTATAAAATACATTTGATTGATTGCTTGATTGTGTAAAGATGGGAGCCAGTTGTCGAGCACAAACTTTCAGGCAGGATGGTGACACTGTCTGGGTTGGGAGCCTTCTTAGGCTTCAGGGTGGCAGTGGGGGAAGTTGACTGAAGATGGCGTGCTTTTGCAAAGAGTCTGAAAATATTACCACGTCAAGATGTGCCATGCTAATAGACTCCTACCCAAAAAGACAGAGTGCTGTAATAAAATCAAAAGGTGCTTCAACAAAGTATTAGTATAAGGGTGTGCACACTTATGCAACCAGGTTATTGTGATTATTTGTATTTTTTTCCTCAAATATTAGTTAGTTTTTCGATTGAATTTTTATAGCTCACATTAAAGGTTTAAAAAGTTCTACATCAGGCGTGAGTCTTTTTGCGTGTGATTTCAGTTCTCAGAGATCCAAAATGCTATTATAACATCATAATTCATTTAATCCGCAGCTTTCCATAAACACCAGGCTGCCAAGGCTGCATAATATTTTACATCAGAAAGACCTGCCATTTTAACATGGGTGTGTAGAGTTTTTATATCCTCTGTATGTATGACTAGCTCTTAGCTGAAGACCACATTATAGGCCTCTCTTTTATCAGCTCAGATACCCTCTGCTGTGTCTAAGACCTGGTGTCAGGGATCAGGAGAATATTGAAGAACATTAATGGCTAACTGTTGTTGCTAGCTAGCAATTATGCTTTTGGGTACCTGGCAAACTCAATAAATTGCACTGATGAAATTGTACACATGAATGTTTGGCCTTGTTACAGACACACAAGGTGACACACGGGTGAAAATAGCAATTAAAGGTGAGTTTCCCACACCTGTGGCTTTTTAAATTGCAATTAGTGTCTGTGTATAAACAGTCAATGACTTTGTGAGCTCTCACATGAATGCACTGTACATGCTAGATACTGAGCCATGGGGAACAGAAAATAACTGTCAAAAGACTTATGTAACAAGGTAATGGAATTTTATAAAGATGGAAAAGGATATAAAAAAATAGCCAAAGCCTTGCAAATGCTAGTCAGTACTGTCCAATTACTTAATAAGAAGAGGACAACACAGGGATCTCTTGAAACTAAGCTACGGTCAGATAGACCAAGAGATTTCAGCCAAAACTGCCAGAAGAATTGTTTGCGATACAAAGAGAAATCCACATGTAACCTCAGGAAAAACACAGGGTGATTGTTGCAAGGAAGACAATAGACAATACTCAAACAAAAATGAACTTCTGGCACTCTGTAATTTAGAGTGATGAGACCAAAATAGAGCTTTGTGGTCAACTATAACCACTATGTTTGGAGAGGGGTCAACAAGGCCTTCAGTGAACAGAATATCATCCCCAATGTGAAATATGGTGGTGGCTCACTGATGTTGTGGGGGTGTGTGCTCTAAAGGCACATGGAATCTTGTGAAAATGTATGGCAAGATAAATGAAGCATGTTATCAAAAAATTCTGGCTGACAATTTGTATTCTTCTGCATGAAAACTGCACATGGGACGCTATTGGACTTTCAAGCATGTCAATGACCCTAAAGACAAGGCTAAGTTGACACTCCAGTGGTTACAGCAGAAAAAGGGGAAAGTTCTGGAATGGCCATCAGTCTCCTGACCTTAATATCATTGAGTCACTCTGGGATGATCTCAAACATGAGGCATTTTGCCAAGACTAATGAGCAGCTGCAATACCACCTGCAAGAATTCAGAGCCTCATAGACAACTATTACAAAAGACTGCACACTGTCATTGATGCTAAAGAGGGCAATTGATAGTTTTCACGTGATGTCATGGCATATGGGAATGCCCACTTGGCGGCCCCACTTGGCGGCCCCACTTGGCGGGCAACTCCTGTTGCCCTCCATCGACAACTCCACAACCTTTACTGGCTATACATCAAAATGTCAGATAGTTGCAGTTCCTTTGGATGTGCTAACCGCATATCATTATGTATGCACAGTTTGTGCAATCATGCAAGATGTGAGTTGACTAATGTTGGTCGCATGGTGTTATTAAAGAGTACAGTTTGCTCTTACAGTCATATGAAAAAAGTTTAGGCACCCCTCTGAGGCTGCATAATAATTTACACTGTCGTCACAGAAAATAATTACAGTGGCATGCCATTCATTTTCTAATCAAAGCTGAGTACTGGTGTGTTGTCCAAACAAGTTTTATGAAATTAAATCAGATGTGAAAAATTGGCTATGCAAAATTGTGGGCACCCTTCTCATTCTGTTGATTTGAATACCTCTAACTACTTAGCAATGATTAAGTTGAACACACAATTGGTTTGGTGAAGTCAGTAAGCCTTGAACTTCATAGACGAGTGCATCCAATCATGAGAAAAGGTATTTAAGGTGGCCAATTGCAAGTTGTTGTTCTCTTGGACTCTCCTCTGAAGAGTGGCAACATGGGGGCCTCAAAACAACACTAAAATGACATGAAAACAACAATTGTTCAACATTATGGTTTAGGGGAAGGCTACAAAAAGGCCAGAAGTGGCAGGGCAAATAAACCATCGGAGATGCAAAGGCGAAGGATGGTGAGAATTGACAAAAACAGTCCACAGACCACTTCTAAAGACCTACAACATCATCTTGCTGCAGATGGTCTCACTGTGCATTGATCAACAACTCAGCGCACTATGCACAAGGAGAGGCTGTACGGAAGAGTAATGCGGAAGAAGCCTTTTCTGCACACACGCCACAGATTCACTTGAGGTATGCAAATGCAGATTTGGACAAGCCAGCTTCATTTTGGAATAAGGTGCTGTGGACTGATGAAACAAAGATTGAGTTATTTGGTCATAACAAGGGGCAAAAGAACAGTGTTCCAAGAAAAACATAACAGTAAAATTTGGTGGAGGTTCCATCACGCTGTGTGGCCGTGTGGCCTGTGCCAGTACTGAGAATCTTGTTAAAGTTGAGGGTTGCATCGATTCCATTCAATATCAGCAGATTCTTGGAAATAATGTTAAAGAATCATTCACAAAGTTGATGTAACACTGGGGCTGGATATATCAACAAGACAACGACCCAAAACACTGCTCAAAATGTCCCTGGGCATTTATGCAGAAAAACAAGTTCAATGTTCTGGATTGGCCATCCCAGTCCCCAGACCTGAATATCATTGAGAATCTGTGGGATGATTTGAAGCAGGTTGTCCATGCTTGGTCACCATCAAACCTAACTGAACTGGAGATGTTTTGTAAGGAGGAATTGTCCAAACTACCTTCATCCAGAATTCAGACACTCATGAGAGGCTATAGGAAGCGTCTGGAGGCTGTTATTTTAGCAAAAGGCCCTACTAAATATGAATGTGATTTTTCTGTTAGGGTGCCCAAATGTATGCACCTGTCTTTGTTTTGATGCATATTGCTCATTTTCTGTTAATCCCAATAAAACTAATTTCACTACTGAAATATTACTGTGTCCACCAGTTATTTTATAGATCAAAATGAAATTGCTGATCTAAACACCCAAATATTTATAAATGGAAATTGTCAGGGGTGCCCAAACTTTATTACGACTGTATCTTCTGTGTCCATATCATCCCTGAAATATAACATTTTGGCAAGGAAGATGGCAGAATTTTTGTTCCCTTGCCCTGCCTGGAGGCAGAGCATCCGGTTCCATGGAATCGATGGATCCAATCTTTTAATACCTATATTATCGCATATACCTATATTATCGCATATACCAATATTTAAAAAAATGCTGCTACACTGTCTGGGGCCGACGGACAGCAAGTGTTTAGGACACTCAGATGTGGTAGCTCTCTTGGAGACATTTCTTTACACTGCAAAGTGCCCTTCTCCGTCGGAATCTTGTTCAGACAACGCTACCAACTTCCATGCGAGTCGGCACACCAGTATGTTGCAGATCTACGGAGTTTGGGGCACTGCAGAATACTATGATATGCGATCAACTGATTGAGCACACAAACAATAAAAAGGACGTAAAAGACTTGCTCGAACTCGATGACCTATCTCTTGCTAAAGCACTCCGGCTGGCTTTTCAAGTGGAGTCTGTGGCAGACTGCGGCAAAACTAGCTACCTCTCTCTAGCCAATGCTCACTGACACAGACCCGTCCTCTCAGACACTAAAAACGCAGATGCTCCGCCTTCAAGTGAGAGAGTGTGGAGAGGCAGGGCTTGTTCACAACGCCCACAGCAGCTCTGTGGGAATTTTGAATCGCAATTCCTGCGCACGGCCAGACATGCAAGAATTGTGGCAAATTCAACCATTTTGAGAAAGTCTGCAGATCCGCCTCAGCTGACACAAAGGTCTGTTCCTCTGTCGCCAACCACTATAATTCATAATGTCAGTTCTGGGTTTGGGTAAGTGTCTGAGGAACTGTTACCATATTACAGAATAAGGGAGGAGATGTCTTGCTGGATAGACACTTGTGTCTCATGAGGGCTCTGCGCTGTGGTTCCCAGTGCTCTGCGGGCGCAAGTGCTTGCTATGGCGCATGAGGGCCATTTTGGACTGCCCTGCTTACCTTGTTAGTGGGAAAACAAGGACCCCACCCTACTCCTCTGCAGGGAGAACTGGATTGGCCTTCACATCCCTGGGAATACCTGCAGCTGGACATGTGGGGAAGTCCACAGGGTCGCACATCATCAGCGGTTTCTTGCCGTGACCTATGACCTCCACTCCAAATGGCCTGAGGTGACACCTGTGGGCTCAGTCATGACTAAGGTGATAGTAAACATTCTCAAATCACTCTTTGCCCGCTGGGGCCTGCTGTAGAATTTTTTTTAATTATTGTATCCTTATTTTTTCTGTTAAAGGCCTTTACTCTGTATGCTTGATTTAATCACATCACTGTCTGTAATCTTGACAACATTTGCAATAGGTTAATATCAGTCTGTTTTGGTAGTTGAATTGTTTGCACCAGAGCCTAGAGTGATGATATAAAATAGCAGTCGATTTTTCTGATTATGGATGGTATATGTTTGTCATAATTTTGTATTGTACTACATACAAGTTCCTCAATAGGAATTTAAAGAACAAAAAAAGAGATTATAGGACTGTATCTGAATATTATATAATGAAGAATGACTTACGAGACTCTTAAACATTAATATGGCCAATTCGAGGTTCCCAAGATTCTGTTGTATGTGAGGGAATAAATAATTTGAGACTCACAAGAACTTTTACGTGAGGGAACCGACTGATTATCAACTAACGCTTGCAATAGGGTTGGTGTGTGACTCAAACCCATTTGGGCCGTAGTATTACTCCTCTTGGTGGGTTGCAATAGCAGTGGTTGGCGAACCCCCCATGTGCCAAACCAAGCCTGGTCCTAAATTAGGGATTTTTTTTGTGTCCAAGATGCTATAGGTGAGGATACCCAAGAGCTTTTGGTGAGGGGCTAAAATCTACACTGTTAACAGAAGTATGAGTGGTAGACAGAATGGGTGTCTGTGTGAGCGAATGAGTCAAAGTTTTGTGTGTGTGCAATTTGAGACTGGATAAGTGCGTGAATGTGAATGTGTGCTCAATAAAATGGCTGATTGAGTTGTTTTTTATGATTGCACCACTTCACTTGTGTTCTCTATTTTCTGTATGTTTTGACCTGTGTCTGATGAGAATTATAGCAAAAGGTGTATGATATAAAAATAAACTATTGGGGCCTATGGCCTCAATGGTTTGTATATAAACATTACGTCACAACTCTATTCTTCGTCGATGACTGCAAACACCTCGTCTGGCATGACGCCGGTCTGAGCGCCTTCACTGAACAAAAAACAGGCTCTACAGCTAGCTCCAGCTCTGGGGTTGCCAGACTACACAAAACCTTCAACCTATATGCAGTAGAGAAAAGGGGGTTTGAAAATGCAGTCTTGATCCAGGAACACAATGGGGCCAACCGTCCCATCGCCTGGTATAGCCACAGACCCGACCCCGTGGAGAGGGGAATGCCCACCCGTGACCATGGCCTGGCAGCAGCAGCATTCGCACTGAAGATTTCAGCAGGTCTGACCAAGGAGGGTCGGATCACCCTGCATGTTACCCACAACATTGCAGTCCTACTCGAACCAAGAACAGAGCACATGAAAGCCCAAAGTCTATCCGGATATGAGATTAACTCCAAATGTCACCATCATCTGATGCAACACGGTCAACCCAGCAGCCTGCATGGCCACCAAAAAAGATTGAGAAGAACACCACTCTTGCCTTGACTAAATTACCAAATAAACTAAATGCAACCGTAATCTCCATCAGGTGGTAGTGGTAAACTGTAACAGACCCAAAGTAACCGACACACACCAGAATTCATCCAAAGCGATTGGTCACAACTCTGTTTGCCTGTCTTTCTGTTCAGGGCCATGCCGTTAAAGGCAGGACCAGTAACCTATATAGCCAACTTGCTCTCGCTCGTGCAAGAGCCATAAAAAAGGGAAATGTGTAATATGTGGACAAATACCACACAGTTCCACAAGGGGTGTTCCCCTTATCCCTGTTCCAATCTTTGACTGTGACACGTGTGCTTTATTGTTTCCCAATAGTACCCAGCCGGGCAATAAATGTGGGCCAAGTCCAATGGTGAAAGATAACATTGAATGCGTGGAGACATCCATCCTGTACTACGCCTGTAAAATAATGGCTGTCCCGGTTACTGTGACTGACCCGAAACCTCTGTGGTGTATACACAGAGAAGGCGCTGGGTCAGTGCTCTTTGGACACTAACAGTGGTTTAGCTTTGGAAGTAGAACATCCTGCTAATGTGACCGCTAGGGTCAGTAATCTGATCTCTGAGGAGCTAGGAGCTATATGCTTGCTCGCTCTACAGAACAGGAAAGCCTTCAACTATCTGCTGGCCTCCCAGGGAGGAACCTGTGCTCTGATAGGACAGGAATGCTGTACATTTATACCCAATAACAACTCTACTGTTTCTGACCTCAATTATGAAATTATGAAATGAAGTTTCCCACCAGACCCTCAATGCTAACATCAAAGGACCACTTTCGTGGATAGCTGGGCTATGGGGTCAGTGTTGTTGGGTATTTTTTTAATGGATTGGTATAGTCATTATAATCACAGTGGCCACAGTCCTTTCAGTACTCCTCCTACGTACCAGTTGTCATATGGCCCGGAATGCATTGTTTTGCACCAATGATCAGTTTAGCATAAAGCTAAAAGACATGCATTAGTTTAAGACATCCCAATGTTTAATATGAATCGCTTGGCTTGACCTGTCAAGAATCTGGTAGAATTGATGGAAGGACACGGGCGCAGAGACGGTATGGAGGTAGTGAGCCATGTTTTTAATGAAGGATGAACAAAGGAAACAAAAGAACAAACTTACAAACTTAAAGCAGACAATGACAGGGTGTAGTAGCGCCTTCGGCTGACAACCAAAATAAACCACACCACTGTGGTAAAACACTCAAC